>JASDQU010736286.1:97545-107652 GCA_032191745.1 Picea mariana | reverse complement strand
TGACCTTAAAGGCTTTGAGAAAGGATTCTTTCCTCAGGGGCTTTCCCCGCAAGGCCCTCTGTGTTTTCTCCTTCGGCTTCTTTCCATTCCTCGTCCATGGTTATGGAAGCATTTTCATCCAAATTGAGGCTTCCCACTGCACTAACAGCTTCTCGGATATTGTTGTTTCCTTCATCGCCTCTTGTTATGGCTTCCCAATGGGAACACAGCTTCGAAGGCAGCGAGTACCTGACCCTTTTCACAACCAAGTGACTAAAAGGCCCATGCCCATCGAACACTCCGCAGAAAACAGTGTCCTTGTTCGACCCAAATTCCTCCCAAACAACCATGGCATCTTGATTTATCCCTCGGACACCTGCGCAGTCACCTTGGCACACGATCTCCACTACATACGGCGCATCCACATCTAGACCTGCACATATTGACTGTCAACTCCTGGCCATTACTTGACATATAAACTTTGGTCGACACCTGGGTGCACAGAGTAACTCTGTGTTTTTATTTTTAAAGTTTTGGGAATTAATCCCACATGCATATGGTAAACTGAACTTTTGGCATTTATATGAGCCAACAGTCACATGTTCTCTCGATGAAGTGAGCCCGAGGTTGTGCTTTGGAGTTTGGCGTTGGCGTTGGCTTGTGTGTTGGTTATTGGTTTATGAAATGGTGCTAACTCTCGGTGTTGAGTGCTTGGAGATTGGCCCTCGCCCAATATACCTTTTGGAAACCCTCGGCCAATATACCTTTTGGAAAGTAATTTTTTTTTTAAATTATATTTTGAAAAACCAAAACAAAACACTCTGCATAAAGGCCGAGGGGCCAATTTTGGCTTAAAAGACCAAAAATTGATTATAAAAACCAAATTTGGCTAATAAACCACAAGAATAAAATTTTGCCATTCAAACCAATTCATAATTTTTTTGCCAAAAATGCACCGGAATTCACCTTGAAGCTCGCGTGCAGGTACTCATCTTATGCTTGGTCAATGTAGAGTGCTTTCTGCCGCCTTCACCATGCGTCATGAGCAAAAGCATAATGCCTGAAATAGATAGGTATTATTCAGAATACTGATTCCCTATTATATAGGGTTCTAACATAGGCTCCACCTGGGGAAGATAGCTCTGAAGGAGATGTCTAGAACCGCTGAACTCTGAATTTCGCAAACCAGCTGATCATTTGGCTGCCCCCAAACTGTAAACTTAAAATAAAACTATGAAGAGACGAAAAAAGAAAAGATGGTCATCCTGTTGAGCTTATTGGCACATTCCTACCTACCCTACTTTGCTAACAGTTACTGCTTCAATCAGGTAATGAAAAAGTGCCAATGAAGCCAACCCAACAGTTGATCCCATGATTGGGTTTCCTCGTCGTGCTTGACGAAAATCGAGGCTAAAATATGCACTGGCAACTGGTGACATGTTTGATTGTTATAGAGAATACATGTTTGACAACTCAAGCTAACATGAACCTCCATGTAATCTGCTATAGGATCAATTAAAGCATGATGCATGATATTCGTTCCTAGATCTTCAATGACTAGTTGATCAATTGCATCCCCAAAATTAAACCATGCATCTACAACTTCAGCCTTATACTTGAAAACATAATCATCATCAATCTGCAAATCAACAGGTAGTACGATTTACTCTTCCTTTGGAGAAGGAAGATTTTCCAAGAATTCTTTGAGATCTAGGAAATTATATGACTAAATTTGAGAATCCAAAAGTTCAATATCATTTTCGAACTTTTCAATAACTAGCTCAAGAAAACAAATTTTACTTTTAGGAGAAAATTTGCTCGATTCTAAAATACGAAACACAGTTGTCAAAAAGTCTTCGTCAATGTGAAATTCTGCTAACTTACCCCTGAATTCTTCTATGGATTCACAAGATATAGGATTTACCACATACCCTATCATCTTGAAGCATCATCAAGGCTTTGAAATCTGGATTCTTCGGCAGTGAAGTCGCTTGTGAACTTTGAAGCTCGGGATCTTGAACAATGGAGTCGCCAGGTGAATGGTACATCCTTCTTGTGTTTGGCTTCTGTTCACCATCATAAGTCAAATATGAACTTGATATATTTTCTGGAGAACTCGAAAGCTCGTGTCCCCAGTGGAGTCACCAAAATGTTAGCGCTCTGTAATTTGCCTAAGGCTGCGGAGGCAATCACAGAGGTAACCTCGAACCACTTGGAGTCTTGGATCTAGCCCTCCAAGACTCATAGAGGGCTCTCTCTTTTCGATTTAACTTTGTTTGTCTGGGATGGATTTTAGGCTAGCTATGAAAGTAATGAAAGTATGGGGTTGGGGTTTTGTTTTTTAGAAAGTTGTTTTGGGACAGCGAGGAGGGCCATTGGGCAAATGGGGTCTGCGCTTAAATATGTGATTCACTCTCAGATATAGACAAAGCTCTTACGCAGGGCAAGGTAGTGGAAATGTTGGATTGAATCAAGCTTTAAAGGTGTGAAATGATGGAAAATAGGGGAGGAAAAAACCAAGCAAATGAGCAGTTAAGAATTCATAAACTGAGCTTTAGCAAAAAAACATAAATATTACCAAATGGTTAGATGCAAAGTATTTCATCAATAAATTCTGCTCTATTACTATCATCTGATAATAAGAAATTGAAAACAAGTGAAATGATAACAGGAAAACACTTAACAAAGAAGGGAAACGCCACCAACACCTCTGCACAAGAATCTTGTAAACAACATGTCCATTACTGATCAATCATTTAATGATTACAGAAAGAGTTCTCTGGCCAAACATAGCCCACGGTCCAGCCAAATAAAAAACCCCTCATAGGTCCAGTCAAAAAAGAAAAACACTTCACAGCTCGAACCGAAACCCCCTACAGGTCGAACCCCCTCCTACTCTTTTACATGTGTATAAATAAAATATCTCAGTCCTCCAAGACTCGAGCTCATAACTCTGCTTTCTAAAAATAGAAAAGCAGTTACCAAAATCTCTACACTTGTAGGCCGTCTCCTAAAACAATTAAAACAGTAAAAGGAAAGTTCAATTCGGTGAATGTTGCTTGACATCTGGCATACTGGAGGTTGTTTAAGATTTGCTGGCGAACAGACTCTAATAGCATCAAAAACCAATGAATGCAGAAGTCGTTGAGTGCTTGAGATTGTTGGAGATTCGCTGCCAGTTGGAGGATCGGTGCTATAACCTCTACCATGTGTTCCCTGTAACTGAATTCCCTGTCTTCCATATGGTTCAAACGATGCCTAAACGCTGGGATATTTTGCCATTTGTCTAACTGCTTCCACATTCCCATAAGCCACTTGTTACAAGATTAATCCACAATCACAACTCTGATCTTCAACTCCATGCGCTTCTCCTTAACCGTAGCTTGTTGCCACTGTTTCTTCAGAGCAGGGCCCCAATACCAACTGTAAAAACAAGTTGTCCTGTTTGTACCATCTGCTCCGATGGCATTGCATCTGTTTTAAAAAGTCTGCTTTTAAGATTGAAAACTTTCTTTACTGTCGCAGGCACAGATGAATGTTCAAAGTGTGAATGTGGAGTAGGCCCATTTGGTTCATGGATGACTGTTCCTTTATCAATCCAGGGAGATATCAAAATGGTTGGTACACGAACTCCAAATCGATCAAAGGTAAAGTAGTAAGGCTCGGGCCCAATTATACCATCCAGATTGGGTACATGAGCAACTGGAGTTGGGACATGATCAAAGAATCCTCCATGCTCATTATAAGTGATGAGAAACATCGTTTCATTCCACTGAGGACTGGCTCTGAGCGTTTCATACACTTCCTTGACAAACTTCTATCCCTCGGCCACATCATGAGAAGGGTGATCATCATGGGTAGGGAGAAGTTCGACATCAAAGTATCTCTGCTTAATCACAACATCGTTGGGCAGAGTACCCAGCTTTGCATGCAATTTGAATGAGGCTGCATAATCATGAAACTTGAACACATGCTTGAGCCTTCTAAGGGACTTGAAAAATGGAGTTGCGGGGATGTTCTGATAGGAACTGTTTGAACTTTTAATAATTAACACAAAACATTTTGACCAGATAGGATGCCAATGCCAAGAAGGATAGATCTGGAAACTCTCCAACAGTCTTTTGCTCTGTAGCACAATGGGAAAATTCAACTCCAAAATTTTGCCCAAGACATTTTTTAAAAAATCTGAATCTGCTACTACCACAATAGGCTCGAGTCCAAAAATTAGCCCAGGACATATTTTACTGAATCTGCTACCACAATAGGCATACCGGTTTCTGTAAGCCAATATCCCTCCCAGGTATTCAACTATATCAGTCTGGAGCTTGAAATAATGTAATAAAACAAATTGGTCCAGCAGTTGAAGCTGAAAGACTTAACTAATCAATCAATGTCGCTTCCTCAAACCTCCAGACATTCTGTCTCCCATCAAAAACCTGGGAAGATTCGGAAGGGTGTTCACTCTACTAACACCTTCTAGTGCAGACCATTCATCTTCATCAACCACAGAGAGACGATCAGCAAGGCTTCTACGAGATTGAGACCTCTCGGGCTGCTTCAGTAAATCAGTTGTGGATGTTTCGACTATTTCTGGAACTGCTTCTGAGCGATTTTTGGCAACATCATTCACATTATTTCTTACAGTATTTAAACGGCCTAATCTAGGACTACTTGCCTCTCCATCTGCAGGGCACTCATCTGGCGCTGGAATGGCCTCTTTAGGGAAAGGTGGTTCTTTTAACGCCATCATATCTTTGTTTGATTTTGCCACGGAAATTGAAGGAAGATCACTGAGAAAAAGGCATACTACTGCACAATCATCTACTTTGGAAGTTGGGTATTTCAGCCTCCATTCTCGAACAACGAATTCAACTAAAGATCTGGCTGCAGTTGCTTGAGTGGGCATTGATGCCACAATATCTACTACTTCCTTGTTAGACAACACATCCCATACCCCATCAATGGCCAACACAATGAACTCGTCCCTTTGTGTGAGACGAAGATACGAGATATCAGGCACAACAATGAGGCCGAAATCCTTGAGACAAAAATCTCCAAATGCTCTTTCCATTGCGAGAACAGGAGAGTCTTCATGGGGTAACCAAACCCCTGCTGCGTCAGGCTCGTCTAACAATGCGAAAACCCGTCATTTGAATTTCTTAATCCTCTCAGCTTCCTTTGGTAGATTGGGGTTTAAATCCACAATCAACTGCACTGCTATCAAAGAATTGTCATTATCTCTCGTGCCCATAATTGCTTGTGAGTCTCTTACGTTACCCATCACCAGGTCTTCTCCCTGTTTTAAAAGAGTCACAGCGGTGGTTCCGCTGCAAAAGCAATCAATGGTAGGATGAAACCTTAGCTCCTTATCCATGGCCTTAAAGGCTTTGAGAAAGGATTCTTTCCACGCCGTGAGCATGTCAGGGGCTTTCCCCGCAAGGCCCTCTATGTTTTCTCCTTCGGCTTCTTTCCATTCCTCATCCATGGTTATGGAAGCAGTTTCATCCAAATTGAGGCTTCCCACTGCGCTAACAGCTTCTCGGATATTGTTGTTTCCTTCATTGCCTCTTGTTATGGCTTCCCAATGGGAACACAGCTTCGAAGGCAGCGAGTCCCTAACCCTTTTCGCAACCAAGTGACCAAAAGGCCCATGCCCATCGAACACTCCACAGAAAACAGTGTCCTTGTTCGACTCGAATTCCTCCCAAATAACCATGGCATCCTGATTTATCCCTCGGACGCCTGCGCAGTCGCCTTGGCACACGATCTCCACTACATACGGCGCATCCACATCTAGACCTGCACACATTGACTGTCAACTCCTGGCCATTACTTGACACATAAACTCTGGTCGACACCTGGGCGCACAGAGTAACTATGTGTTTTTATTTTTAAAGTTTTGGGAATTAATCCCACATGCATATGGTAAACTGAACTTTTGGCGTTTATATGAGCCAACAGTCACATGTTCTCTCGATGAAGTGAGCCCGAGGCTGTGCTTTGGAGTTTGGCGTTGGCGCTGGCTTGTGTATTGGTTGTTGGTTTATGAAATGGTGCTAACTCTCGGTGTTGAGTGCTTGGAGATTGGCCCTCGGCCAATATACCTTTTGGAAAGTAATTTTTTAATAAATTTATATTTTGAAAAACCAAAAAAAAACACTCTTCTTAAAGGCCGAGGGGCCAATTTTGGCTTAAAAGACCAAAAATTGATTATAAAAACCAAATTTGGCTAATAAACCACAAGAATAAAAAATTTCCTTTCAAACCAATTCATAATTTTTTTGCCAAAAATGCACCGGAATTCGCCTTGAAGCTCGCATGCAGGTACTCATCTTATGCTTGGTTAGTGTAGAGTGCTTTCTGCCGCCTTCACCATGCGTCATGAGCAAAATCATAATGCCAGAAATAGATAGGTATTATTCAGAATACTGATTCCCTATTATATAGGGTTCTAACATAGTCTCCACCTGAAGAAGATAGCTTCGAAGGAGATGTCTAGAATCGCTGAACTCTGAATTTCGTAGACCAGCTGATCATTTGGCTACCCCCAAACTATAACTGAAAATAAAACTATGAAGAGACAAAAAAAGAAAAGATGCTCATCCTGTTGAGCATATTGGCACATTCCTACCTACCCTACTTTGCTAACAGTTACTGCTTCAATCAGGTAATGAAAAAGTGCCAATGAAGCCAACCCAACAGTTGATCCCATGATTGGGTTTCCTCATCGTGCTTGACAAAAATCGAGGCTGAAATATGCACTAGAAACTGGTGACATGTTTGATTGTTATAGAGAATACATGTTTGACAACTCAAGCTAACATGAACCTCCATGTAATCTGCTATAGGATCAATTAAAGCATGATGCATGATATTCATTCCTAGATCTTCAATGACTAGTTAATCAGTTGCATCCCCAAAATTAAACCATGCATCTACAACTTCAGCCTTATACTTGGAAACATAATCATCATCAATCTGCAAATCAACAGGTAGTATGATTTCCTCTTGCTTTGGATAAGGAAGTTTTTCCAAGAATTCTTTGAGATCTAGGAAATTATATGACTGAATTTGAGAATCCAAAAGTTCAATATCATTTTCGAGCTTTTCAATAACTAGCTCAAGAAAACAAATTTTACTTTTGGGAGAAAATTTGCTCGATTCTAAAATACGAAACAGAGTTGTCAAAAAGTCTTCGTCAATGTGAAATTCTGCTAACTTACCCCTGAATTCTTCTATGGCTTCACAAGATATAGGATTTACCACATACCCTGTCATCTTGAAGCATCATCAAGGCTTTGAAATCTGGATTCTTCGGCAGTGAAGTCGCTTGTGAACTTTGAAGCTCGGGATCTTGAACAATGGAGTCGCCAGGTGAATGGTACAACCTTTCTTTGTTTGGCTTTTGTTCACCATCAAAAGTCAAATCTGAACTTGATATATTTTCTGGAGAACTCGAAAGCTCGCATCCCCAATGGAGTCGCCAAAATGTTAGCACTCTGTAATTTGCCTAAGGCTGCGGAGGCAATCACAGAGGTAACCTCGAACCACTTGGAGTCTTGGATCTAGCCCTCCAAGACTCATAGAGCGCGCTCTCTTTCCGATTTAAATTGGTTTGTATGGGATGGATTTTAGGCTAGCTATGAAAGTAATGAAAGTATGGGGTTGGGGTTTTGGTTTTTAGATAGTTGTTTTGGGACAACGAGGAGGGCCATTGGGAAAATGGTGTTTGCGCTTAAATATGTGATTCACTCTCAGATCTAGACAAAGCTCTTACGTAGGGCAAGGTAGTGGAAATGTTGGATTGAATCAAGCTTTAATGGTGTGAAATGATGGCAAATAGGGGAGGAAAAAACCAAGCAAATGAGCAGTTAAGAATTCATAAACTGAGCTTTAGTAGAAAAACATAAAGATTACAAAATGCTCAGATGCAGAGTATTTCATCAATAAATTATGCTCTATTACTATCATCTGATAATAAGAAATTGAAAACAAGCGAAATGATAACAGGAAAACACTTAACAAAGAAGGGAAACGCCACCAACACATCCGCACAAGAATCCTGTAAACAGCATGTCCATTACTGATCAATCATTTAATGATTACAAAAAGAGTTCTCTGGCCAAACATAGCCCATAGTCCAGCCAAATAAAAAACCCCTCACAGGTCCAGTCAAAAAAGAAAAACACTTCACAGCTCGAACCGAAACCCCCCACAGGTCGAGCCCTCTCCTACTCTTTTACATGTGTATAAATAAAATATCTCAGTCCTCCAAGACTCGAGCTCATAACTCTGCTTTCTAAAAATAGAAAAGCAGTTACCAAAATCTCTACACCTGTAGGCTATCTCCTAAAACAATTAAAACAGTAAAAGGAAAGTTCAATTGGGTGACTGATGCTTGACATCTGGCATACTGGAGGTTGTTTAAGACTTGCTGGCGAACAGACTCTAATAGCATCAAAAACCAATGAATGCAGAAGTCGTTGAGTGCTTGATATTGTTGGAGATTCGATGCCAGTTGGAGGATCGGTGCTATAACCTCTACCATGTGTTCCCTGTAATTGAATTCCCTGTCGTCCATATGGTTCAAACGATGCCTAAACACTGGGATATTTCGCCATTTGTCTAACTGCTTCCACATTCCCATAAGCCACTTGTTACAAGATTAATCCACAATCACAACTCTAATCTTTAACTCCATGCGCTTCTCATTAACCGTAGCTTGTTGCCATTGTTTCTTCAGAGCAGGGCCCCAATACCAACTGTAAAAACAAGTTGTTTTGTTGGTACTACTGCTCCGATGGCATTGCATCTGTTTTAAAAAGTCTGCTTTTAAGATTGAAAACTTTCTTTACTGTCACAGGCATAGATGAATGTTCAAAGTGTGAATGTGGAGTAGGCCCATTTGGTTCATGGATGAATGTTCCTTTATCAATCCAGGGAGATATCAAAATGGTTGGTACACGAACTCCAAACCGATCGAAGGTAAAGTAGTAAGGCTCGGGCCCAATTATACCATCTGAATTGGGCACATGAGCAACTGGAGCTGGGACATGATCAAAGAATCCTCCATGCTCATCATAAGTGATGAGAAACACCGTTTCATTCCACTGAGGACTGGATCTGAGCGTTTCATACACTTCCTTGACAAACTTATGTCCCTCGGCCACATCATGAGAAGGGTGATCATCATGGGCAGGGAGAAGTTCGACATCAAAGTATCTCTGCTTAGTCACAACATCGTTGGGCAGAGTACCCAGCTTCGCATGCAATTTGAATGAGGCTGCATAATCATGAAACTTGAACACATGCTTGAGCCTTCTAAGGGACTTGAAAAACAGAGTTGCGGGGATGTTCTGAGAGGAACTGTTTGAACTTTTAATAATTAACACAAAACCTTTGGACCAGATAGGATGCCAATGCCAAGAAGCACAAATCTGGAAACTCTCCAGCAGTCTTTTGCTCTGTAGTACAATGGGAAAATTCAACTCCAAAATTTAGCCCAAGACATTTAAAAAAAAAAAACTGAATTTGCTACTACCACAATAGGCTCGAGTCCAAAAATTAGCCCAGGACATATTTTACTGAATCTGCTACCACAATAGGCATACCGGTTTGTGTAAGCCAATATCCCTCCCAGGTTTTCAACTATATCAGTCTGGAGCTTGAAATAATGTTATAAAACAAATTGTTGCAGCAGTTGAAGCTGAAAGACTTAACTAATCAATCAATGTCGCTTCTTCAAACCTCCAGACATTCTGTCTCTCGTCAAAAACCTGGGAAGATTCAGAAGGGCGTTCACTCTACTGAAACCGTCTAGTGCAGACCATTCATCTTCATCAACCACAGAGAGATGATCAGCAAGGCTTCTATGAGATTGAGACCTCTCGGGCTGCTTCAGTAAATCAGTTGTGGATGTTTCGACTATTTCTGAAACTGCTTCTGAGCAATTTTTGGCAACATCATTCACATTATTTCTTACAGTATTTAAACGGCCTAATCTAGGACTACTTGCCTCTCCATCTGCAAGGCACTCATCTGGCGCTGGAATGGCCTCTTTAGGGAAAGGTGGTTCTTTTAACGCCATCATATCCCTGTTTGCTTTTGCCACATAAATTGAAGGAAGAT
>JASDQU010736285.1:150610-166023 GCA_032191745.1 Picea mariana | reverse complement strand
CGAAATTCATTAAAAAATTGGAAGCCATTCCAGAAATCGACCTTCTTGAAGATCAACCAATAAAAACCGCCCTAACCCTAGCTGAAAAGGGGTTGATTGGGCAGTTCATGGGGCTCTAGCCCTCTGCGAGAACAACAAATGGTTGGATACAAAGAAATTGGAGAGCCCAGCTCAAAAATAGTGTAACCTACTATGTTGTGGGAAGGGGTTTCTTCATTTTTGAATTCATCTCGAAGGAAGACTGAGATTTAATATTCAGAAGCGACCATACTTCATGGGGACCCAAGGTATTTACCTCAACAGGTGGACGCCTGATTTCGATCCCACAGTAGACATTCCAAAAGAGGTTCCAGTCTGGGTCAGGCTCCCCAACTTGTCGATCCATTGCTGGGACTACCTCTGCCTTCAGAAAATCAGGAATGGGCTAGGTAGATTCATTGACATAGACGATAATAAAGCTCAGTACACCTGTGCAATAATCTGTGTCGAGGTAGATCTGGAAGCCGGACTACTCAAAGCCATAAAACTCAAGGTGGGGACCTGGCACCACTACCAAAAGTTGGACTACGAACAACTTCCATTCAAATGCAGAAATTGTCATGAACGTGGTCACTTCCAACAAAACTGCCCAAAATCCCAACCATTAGATAAAGAAGAAGAAGAACGATGGAAGAAGGTCAAAAAAGGAAAAGCATCCATAAAGCCAGCCGAGAAGAAAATCATAGCCCCCCAGGAGAAGCCTCAGCCCAAAAACCCCAAGGATGCAATGAAAGAAGAACCATCCTCGGGGAATAATCCTAAGGTAGGAGAAATCCAAGAATCGGCAAGTACTCAAGAAAAGGAACCAGGGGAAACCGTTGACCCGCCTCAATCCGAAGAGATCACCAAGAAGAAGAACACATAAGTCTGGGATCGGATACAGAGGAGGTCTCAGAAGATGGAGGAACCGAATCAAGCAGCTCGCAAGTCACACCTATAAAAGCCAAGTTGGGAAGGAAGACCAAGAAAAAAGAGAGAGAGGAAAAAACCTACTTGGACGTTTTACAAGGCTCTCAGCAAACGCTCAAAGGAATGATAAACACCAAATCTACCAAAAAGTAGGGCTCGGCTCCAAAGGGAGCCATACTCCCCCAAGGTAATTAATGAAATACATCTCCTAGAACTGCAGAGGACTCGACAGCAATTTGAAAGTAGAAGCCCTAAAAGACATGGTGAAAATTTACTCACCTGAATTCCTCCTCATCCAGGAGACAAAAATGGAGGACACAACCCTCCTCCATTCATGTAGCGGGGTCTAGAAAAAAGGCCAAGCAAAAGCAGTAAGTTCAAGAGGAGCTTCAGGAGGGATAGCCACCTTCTGGGACGACTCCAAGTTCGAGATAAATTATGAAGAAAGAAACATGCATTGGCTCTTCACCAACATGAACCACAAAGACTCAGGAAACCAAGTAATTTTGTTTAATGTTTATGTTCTAGTCCTATTTTCAAAAAAAAAAAAAAAAATCTTGTTGGGACTCCTTAAAGTCCTTCCTTAGCTTGTAGAATCTAGACAATGTAATCATTGCAAGTGATCTGAATCTAACTCTCATTGCCGATGAAAAGAAAGGTGGCTCCCCAGTTAGGATCCTGCAAGAGAATGGGTGGAGGATATCATTCTAGACTGGGACCTAGAAGATATCAAGCCCACTTGGGGGAAGTTCACTTGGTCAAACAAACGCTTGGGCCCAAGGCATATTGATGCTCATCTGGAAAGGTTTCTGATTCAATCCTTTTTCCTAACCTTTGGTCTCTCGGCCTCCTCCAAAATCCTACCTATATATGCCTCTGACCACAAACCCATCCTTCTTGAGCTAACCTCAGATAAAAATCTCGGCCCTATCCCCTTCAGATTCAGTACCCTATGGATCCAGCAAGAGGAATTCCAGGATCTCGTCTCCACGGCTTGGAACATTTAGATCCATGGCTCTCCTTTCTTTGTTTGGGAAGAAAAGCTAAGAGCTCTTAAAAAGGCACTGAAATGTTGGGCCAAGTCTCTCAAATCCCCCTCCTCCCGAAGGACAGAAGTGCAGGAAGCCCTCGAGGCCCATCAACTCATCTTAGAGCTCTTTGATGTCACCAGCACAATGCTAGCCAAATAGGCTAACCTTCAAAAAGAACTCCATAGAGCTTGCAGATTAGAGGAGGAACATTGGAGGAAAAAATCTAGAAGCCTGTGGCTACAAGCAGGTGACAAAAACACGATCTACTTCCACAAGCAAGCTGAAGCTCGAAAGAATTTCAAATCAGTTAATGAAATACAGTACCAAGATCAAATGAATAAAGATTTTAAAGGGATCAAGAAAGCTGCTCACTCCTTCTTCAAAGATCTGTACACTGCCCCAGAAGAAACTTTGCTAGACGCAAACTCTTACCCCCTCGATCTGATTTCCCCCACTCATCCATGAAGAGGACAATAGGAAGTTGACTGCTCCAATCAGTATGAAAGAAATCAAAAAATCCCTTGATCTAATGGAGGTAGACAAAGCTCCTGGGCTAGATGGATTCACAGCAAGATTCTACAAGGATTGTTGGACCACCATCAAAGATGACTTGTTAAAAATGGTTCAAAAATCGCAGAATTGCACCAAGCTAGGCTGCAATACCAATTCAGCGTTTCTAGCACCAATTCCGAAAGAGAAAGGCACTCCTCATTTCATCAGATTCAGACCAATATCGCTCTGCAACACAAGATACAAAATAATTACCAAAGTGATTGCAATGAGGGTTAAAAAAGTGTTGCCAGCCATCATCCCAAAGAACCAAGGGGGGTTTATCAAAGGTCCTCAGATACTGGATAATCTGGTGTTGGTTCAAGAAGCCATACACTAAAGCACTCAGAGAAAAGAAAAAGGAATGGTTATCAAGTTAGATCTTGCCAACACCTTTGATAGATTCAGACATGAGTATCTTTTCAGAGTCATGGAGAAAATGGGCTTCTCACAAAAGTTCACAACTTGGGTGAAAGCATGCATTGCAGCTCCATGGATCACCCCTCTGGTGAATGGTCACTCAACGGAGTTTTTCCAAGCCTCAAGGGGGTTGATACAAGGATGCCCCTTATTGCCCCTTCTCTATGCCATCCAAGCTTCGGTGCTAAGCTTCCAATTAGGTAATTGTTAGCAGAATCAAACCCTTTTAGGCCTTAGAATAGTCCATAATGTTGAAGACATTAACCATGCTCAATTTGTTGATGACACATTGCATCTAGGAGGAGCAAGCGTGAATACTGCAAGGAATTTCAAACACGAGTTAGATATTTATAAAGAAATATCAGGCAGCAAGATAAGCTATCAAAAAAGCATGATCTATGGATGGAACTGTTCCACCAGAGAGATTGTTGCACTTGTCAGAATCCTTGACATGGAAGGAATGATAGACTAGGACTCCTTCAAATACCTGGGAATCCCCATCTTCAAAAATAACTCCAAAGTCTCTCATTGGACGTCGATTCTGGACAAAATGAAAATCAAAATCCAAGCTTGGGGAGCCAACTGGTTAAATATAGCAGGAAAGGTGGTGCTTATGAAATCAGTGATAATCAGTCTTTCCATATACCAAAATTCCATTATGTTGGCCCCTAAATCTTTCATCAACAAGATGGAAGGGATTTTGAGAAGATTCCTCTGGGAAGGTGGGAAGAAAAATGAGTGAAAGCTGCACTTAGTGAGTTGGGACAAAGTGAAAAAACCTCTCCTGGAAGGAGGTCTTCAAATCTGGGACTTAGCCAACCAAAACTTAGCTCTTGGATCCAAGATTCTGTGGAATATAGTTTCTAGGAAACTCTCATGGAGTAAAAGAGTGTTGTGGAAGAAATATTTCCAAGGGCAGCGAACTAGATGCTTAGATCTGCCTCCAAGAGTGCTAAAAGGATCCCCCATTTTCATGTTGTGTATTAGATCCCTGGACTCCTTTAAAGATAGGTTGTACTGGATCCCAAGTAATGGTAAATCCATAAGCATCTGGAAGGATCAGATCCTTAGAGAACCTCCCCTGAATCAGAATGGAGAGTTGGACAATATCAAAAATTGGATGCAGAGCAGAAACCTTCACACCCTGTGGGGCATTTCCAGATGGGGAAACGATGAAAAGAGAAGCTGGGAATCTTGGGATCTAGGTGGTTATCCTGAAAATCTAGAAGCTGAAGCCAGGAAACTCATTGATCAGCTCCAAGGGAAGTCACCTCTAAAAGCTTTGGCCAAAGATAAAAGAGGTTGGGGCGCTACCTCTAGCAAGTACTCCGCAACAGAAGGGTATCATACTCTCTAAGCAATCCCCTCTACCCAGCCAAACCCCTCTCAATGGAAATCCCTATGGAATTTTACTTCCATACCAAAGGTTGATTTCTTCTTCTGGACGTTAGCCCACATAAGCATGCTAACTTGTGATAATCTAAGGCAGAGGGGGTGGGAAGGCCCATATAGATTCCCTCTGTGCTTGGTTGAAGAGGAAAACGCTAACCATCTGTTCCTCCTCTGCCCCTTTGCAAAAGCAACCTGGAGTGAAGTCCTGAAGATGAACCAGGACAGTTTCAATATGCATGTTACCATTCAAGACATGCTAAAACATTGGGCCACTTATGCTCCATTCTGACTCACCAAAAAAGAGCTTATGAAGACTTCTTGGATGTGGATACCAAGATTCACTTGCTGGAAAATCTGACTTGAGAGGAACAACAAAATTTTCAGAAATGAAAGCTACAGCCCTATCCGGGTAGCAATAAAAGCCAAAGCCTTGATGAGCGAAGCTATGGAAACTAAAATAAACCTCCGCAATTCTAGAGCTCTTGATGCTGGAGAATGCCAGTGGCTACAAGCTCTTTTCCCAAACCTCCAGCAAAGGGTGACTCCCATCTCCCCTCCATCCACTGAGTGGGAAATTTGATTGGACGAGCAAGACTTCATCAAATGGAGGTCATCCTTGGAAAACCACTGCCTCTTCTTCGATGGAGCTTCCAAAGGGGACCCAGGAGCAGCTGGCAGAGGGGGGGTGCTACTGAGCCCAGTTGGAGATCTGACCCTGAGTTATGCCTAGGGTCTAGGCCAGGATACCAATAATATAGCAGAAGCTCTTTCTCTCTGGCAGGGCCTAATGCTAGCTCAAAGCAAAGATCTCAGGTCTTTGGTGGTCTTTGGAGACTCAAGGGTCATTTTGCAAGAAGTGATATCCAAAAAGAATCAGTCATAGGTCCACCTTGCCTATCTGCTCACGAAAATTAAGATGTTGGTATCCAAGTTTCAAAAAATCCGTTTCTTCCACGTGTTAAGGGGGCTAAATTCTTTGGTTGACTTGGAAGACAACAATGGTACGCTTTTGGGAAGAAGTATCCTCTCTGCTGATGGCTCTGTTTCTTTCTGCAATATTCCTTAAGGCTGGTAGAGGCGCTAGCAGTTTTACCCAACGAATTTCTCATGATTCCAAGATCCCACCCCTGATAACGGAATCAAATCTTTTGCCATATCTTACGAATCTCAAGGCCCTGACCTGGTAGAGGCTCCAGCAAATTGGCTCAAAGTCTCATCACATCGACAACAGTAGCAAAGATCATTCCTCTCAGAATCAACAGAACTCTCGTGACCACCCTATCATCATGGACAGCAAGAGGCACATGTCGAGCTCTTCTCTCTGCAGCAAAGCAAAGTTGTGTCTAAGGATAAGTGATTATCTCCAAGCCTCAAGCCAGGACTTCATGGCTTCAAGCTCCAAGCCAAATCCATCGTTGGAGGAACGACTGAAAGACTTGCAGTCCGAAATGACCAAGATTAAGAAGCTCATCAAAGAGCAAGTTCGTTCTGAAACCAAAGTGAAGAAGCTTGCCAGATCCCTGGTGCTGACCAAACAAGATGACGACTAAGCAACAACATCCCCTCCGTTCATCACCACATTTCTTGTTGTATTTTGGTTACATATAGTTTCTTTCCTGCCTTATAGTTTGTTTCTAACCAAAATGTCCACAAATTGGATTGTTGTTTTACTTCCTAGTTCCAAGAACTCTATCAAAAAATGTCTCAATAAGACAAAGATTTTTATTGTCACAGCACCCGACAGTTGCTTTGTCAATTCTTAATACCAAAAACATAATCGTTACTGTCTAAATAATAATAATTATATATATATATAGATATAGATATAGATATTACTGTATTTTATAATATTGATATATTATGAAATATTTTTATATTATAATATAATAATAATAATAATAATAATGTATTAAACATAGATCCATCTTAATGTATTAATAAAAAAAATTCTCCTAAATTTAATAAAATGGGGTAAATTTTTAGACATTTCTCATTTTATTAAATTTTTTAAACCAAAAATTCAATCATCTAGATTTTATTAAATTCTTTTAACCAAAAAAATCGATCAACCATATATATAAACCACCATTACTTTAACTAGTTTTTAGTCCTTTTTAGCCAAAGAGCTATGGAATGTAGAGAATTATGATTGATGGATTTCTAACAATTACTTCTTTAATTCGAACAATTTTTCTATTATTACAAATGTTTTTTATTCTAACAATGTTTCCACCATATATATAAATCAACATAGATCCATCTTAACTCTGAATCTATCAAGCTTCGAGAGTGATCAAATCTCTCGAGGTGAAAACCTTTTTTAGAGTGTAAAACTTGAGAAAAGATTAAAAATTTGCACCTCAAGATATTTGATCCCTCTAGGCGCTTCATAAATTCAAGGTTAAGATGGATCTATGCTGATTTATATATGGTGGAAACATTGTTAGAATTTAAAAAAAAAAAAAAACCTTGATAATAGTAAAAAAAAAAATTGTTCAAAATGAAGAAGAGACCTTTTAGATCCATCAATGATAATTCTCTACATTCCAGAGCTCTCTCGCTAAAAAGGACTAAAAATAGAGACCTTTTAGATCCATCAATGATAATTCTCTACATTCCAGAGCTCTCTCACTAAAAAGGACTATAAATTAGTTAAAGTAATGGTGATTTATATATATCGTTGAAAACCCCGGATGGGGTGTCATCGAGCACGTCGCGTCCTTCGACGGGTGGGAGGACACCTGTCCTCATTCAACATAGAGTCTCGCCACTGCACACTACTTCCCGCCCTCCAATGCCTACATTTAACACCATGCATTCAATTCTTCGGGCTGCATACCCCCATTATCACCCTCACACAAATCTCATTATGGCGATGCCGCTCTAGGACGCAGACGAAGTCAATGCGATGGGTTTGCCTCCCAACCAGTCTCATCGCAAGCTCTGGCTCTATGAGTTTTATTTCACGCATGTTGGTTCTTCCACTCATTCTCACACCTCGGCCCTAGCTCCTCACAACCTCAACACTGGTTTTCTTCATCTCCGGTCAGTGTCCATCCCTCCTCTCCTGGTTTTCTTCTTGATGCCAAGGCAAAGGGGAAAATCCAAGCAAGGAGCAGTGTGATATAACTCGCGAGGGTGAGGCTTGCAGGGGAGAGGACGACAAAATACTCAGGACTTGCCTCAAACTACAAACTGTGCCTCCACCCCGGATCTCCCTCCTATGTCCTCCCTGTGGGCATGTAGAGTGGAGTGGTTTGATAGCAAGGGAAATTCACTCAGCTTAGCACCTGAGCTTAGCCCGAAATCATCGTCCATACACCAGCCTCCCTCCTGCATACCTTCTTCGTTCGCTCTCCCTAGCCCGATCACCCCCATCACTTCTTCCTCCTCCCCCCTACCTTCTTCCGCCTCCCCACACACTTCTTTCGTAGTTCCACCACCACTTTCACCTCCTCTTTCGCCCTCGCCTTCTTGTGCTTGGTGTGATGGGTTTATGACGATGTAGAATTCTCTGGACATCATCCATAACTCAGTTTTCGAAGTCAAGCATGACATGGTGGAGCTTCTAAGCAGAGATGAACTTCGAGAGCGTCGCTAGGAGCGCTTGGAGACTCTCCTCTGCGCTCTCCTTCACACCACTCCAGACACATGGACTTCAACCACGGACATTGCGAATGATCCTCAAAATAAATGGGAGCCAAGCCCAAGCTCCAGATGAAAACAGTGTACACGGGTTTTCTTGGTTTATTGATGTCTCTAGACGGTTTATTTCTTTGGGTTCTAGCCTTGCAAGGCACCTTAATTTCTAGTCTTAGCACAACAATTCGTCACGTGTCATTTTTTTCTCTTTTTACTGCAATTGTGAATTATTTGGACATTTGTGAATTATATGAACATGTGGCAGCATTGGCTTCCCATCTAGATGATGCAGCCACTGTCTCTTTGTTTACCCTAACAACTGTAATTTCTTGACACTAGAAAGCTTTAATACATCTCTCTAATATATATATATATATATATATATATATATATATATATATATATATATATAATCCTTGGAATTAAGGAACCTTCAACCTTCTTCAATGATCGAATTTTTGGGTTAAAAGAATTTAATAAAATCTAGATGATCGAATTTTTGGTTAAAAGAATTTAATAAAATGAGAAATGTCCAAAAAAATTACCGCATTTTAGGAGAAATAAATTTATTAACTATTAAATAAATTTATATTTTTATATGGGTACTTTTTATGATATTATTTTTTTTTACTATAAAATTAATTTATTTTTTATGTATATTTTTTTATGATATTAAAAAGTTTAAAATAAAATTTAATTTTAAAATTATTAGAAAATTTCAATAAAAAAAATTCAAATTAATAAATAAAATATTTAAGTTAAATAGTAAAACAACTTCAATGGAAAAAAAATCTAAATTAATTAGTGAACAAATTCAATTTGTTATCCCTAAATTAATTATCCTTAAATTAATTAATAGACAAATTTAATCTCTTTTATGTTTAAATTTTTCAAATTAATTATCCTTAAATTAATTAATAGATAAATTTAATCTCTTTTATGCTTAAATTTTTCAATCAATTTGATAGGAATTTTTATCTAAGTTATAATTCTCCCTTAATTGATCAGAATTTTGACCATGCAAATTTGTTTTGAAGAATTTTGGTTGAATTTTGAAAAAATGAAAAGATCAAGATGAAACTTTACTTTGTCTTTAAAAAAAAAATTCACTGGAAAAGTTGAGTTTATCCATTTGTTAACCCACTCCTTATGAGAAAGGAAAATAGAGAAACATTACAAAATAAAACAAAAATACTACATACACAACTTCAATAAGTAAGAGTAGATCAAAATACAAAACAATTTGAAACTAAGCGAACTATTCAAATCATGAAAATTATTGATCAGTTACGACTAATACTCATAAATATGAGTCATAAATTAATGACTTACACTAAGCAGTTAATCCCAAAAATATATCTAATATCTTACACTGCGAAAACCCCTCTAAACTTGTCAACATCAAAATTATCAACATCAACCATAGCATGAAAACTACACATTTTACAACATCAAAATTATCAACATCAACCATAGCATGAAAACTACACAACACCACTATGAGCAAAGTCACACAAGGTGGAGATGATAACATGAAGTTTGGAACAATCCAAAGACTAGTGGAGGGAAATGTTATGCCAAGTATATAAAAAGAGAAGGTAAACATTTAGCGGACGCCGTCTAAATCAAAATGCCGATGCTGAGATGGATTTAGGTATAAACTGAAGTTTCCAGATAAGTTAAACAGGAATGAATGAGCAGCTGCTCAGAAGTTCAAGCGACCGATTCTTCTTCCTAAGACTTTCTGACATAATATCTGCGGTAGCCTCGGAAGAAATTGCAGGCATTCCCTTCTACTCCTCGCTCTGGAGACGTCGGCGATGGTGCTGGGTACCGACCCGTAGCCGGAAGCCGGCGAGCAGGGTTACTAGAGATCGACTGGGCCGTGCACACACCCACGGTACGATCAACGGGGCCGGACGTGAATCGAAAACGCAACACAATTAATCAAAATGAGCAGAAGAAAATTGTTTGAACCCGACGTGAATCGAACACGCAACCTTCTGATCTGGAGTCAGACGCGCTACCATTGCGCCACGGATCCCACTCTTTTTTTATATGGTTTTAGAAATCGCCCTGTAATTGGCATGAGCAAAGTACTTAGTGACGCGAATCTGTTGGATGGAATTTAAAAGGTCTTACTACCCGAAGTACAATATTGCGCAACACAAAAGGGTTTTCATTTCATGGCTTCTTTGTCTGCTTATATTTCTAATATCCATTGACACATCAACCCCAGAAGACGAAGACTTACATACTGTTGCGGTGAGCGTGGATCGAACACGCGACCTTCAGATCTTCAGTCTGACGCTCTCCCAACTGAGCTATCCCCGCTACTTCTATCTGAGGTCCTGATGTTCTTTCCCTTCTATTTTTGAATTTTGAAGCACAGCGACTACGAATTCAGCGAACTTTAATTACACAATTAATTAGATAAATGGAATTTATTAATATCATCCAGTGTCATTAACAGAAGGTGAAAAAAGGCCGTCAGAGTGGGAATCTTTGTATTTTAAAATATTAATTGGTTTGATAGCCTAGTAGTTAAGATACTCGACTTTGAATGAATGAAATAACTTGTTGGATGAAATAGTTCAAGTTAATTTTAGGGAGTAGGGTATGTATATTTCTGTAGATTTTATCAGTCAAATTACTAGATTATTATTATTAATAATAATAATTTGATGAACGAGATGACTTAAATTAATTTTAGATGTTTTTAATTTGATCTTTATATTTGAAGCATTACTTTTTGAATGCAGTGATTGGAGTTAAAATCTAGTCGACACCTCTCTCCCAAAAATGATGAGTTAGAAGAAAAAATTGAGACTTGGTATCCTTGGAATACAACGTGGATCATTTTTTTAACAATTTTCTTAGGCATTAGTATTCTAATAAAAACCTATATTAGAAGTTGATTAAAGAAAATATACAAATTTTTTTTATAATGGTGAAATGCTTATTTTCTTTTTCTTATTAATATTATTTTTTATTTTTTTTTAAGTAAAAAAGGCAGGTCTTGTTATATTAATATTGCAAAATTACAGAGTTCTGTTGGAGTGCCAACTGTCCCGCCTGGAAAGGAAACCGAGACAGCTGGCCATTCCATGCCACTTTCCAAACTCAAAATTTCAGGCTGCCATCCTGCCCGAAGGAAACCAAGACGCATGGCCAACTTCAGTATTAGTCTGTTCTTCACTACACTACCGCTATCTTTGCTACAAGCTAACTGAGCTACAGCTCTGGTTTGCAACAAAAGAAAAAAGCTTCTAACTATGAGCATGCAGGAAAACCTTTTAACCGGTGTCCTCGTGATCGTCTTCATTCTTGCCGCGTCTGACTGGAATTGCGTAGACCTGTGCACAAGTGGGGCATTGGTGTCTTGGGGTAGTGCTGGAGTAGGCGGCATAAATTTTATCCAGACGTTGGTTGATGCGGATGGCCCTGAAAATTTGGTTGTCCACCATGCTGCATACATCAAAGATTAATTCCAAATGGTCCGGGTGAAGAAATGGTGGCTGGTCCTGCAAGTCTTGCGGAGTGGAGGAGAGGGGAGCTTCCATCCTTGCGTCGGCCTCATCCTGGTGCTCTCGCTACCTATTCTGCTGCGCCATTTCCTTAGGAGGTTCGTCGGGTGTGATAAGGATATTTCCTTCTATGCCTTCCTGTATCTCTTCCTCCACGAAGCAAGATGTAAATTCCTCAGCTGGAGTGCCCCTGGGACTGTGTGTTTCTCTTGGAGCAGGGGTGATGGCATCATTTCCGAAACAAGCAGGGGGAGCCCAATTGTCTGGAACCGTGAAGAGGAGGTTCTCTGAGTAATTCTGGATAGATTCCTCTGAAGTAATCTCCTCGACATACGCCATGGGAGGCGTTCCAATTCTTTTGGACTTCCTGGGTCTCCTCCTGCTAGCTAGAGCCAATGATCTTTAAAATTTCTTCTGCCTCTTCCTACGTGAGTCGGTCGCGTACCAAGCAGCGCCTCTGTGAGGCCTTCCCCTTGCTCTTGGCATGCTTAAAAACCAAGCTATTGTTAGAATACCATCTGAAAGGGTGTCTCTATACCTGCACCTCGCAGGTTCATCCTTCGGCTCTACAACCTTCAAATACATCACAAAGCCTCCAAGGTTGTTGATAAGGCCGAGTATAATATCTATGGCCATTAAGGTTGTGGTCTTAATGCATTGATCGATCGTCCTCCTCGCACGAGTGAGAGGCCTCATCATTTGGTGAAGGCTACCTGGGTTTAATCCCATCATAAATGGTGAGGAGATGGGAGCTAGTGGCCAGCATTTATGGCACCACCCGGCTTTGATCCGCGTGTCCTTCCCTCTCTGCATGGCACCTTATCTAGGGTTATTAATATTACTTTAAATATGTATTGAGATTTCTATTAACTCCAAGTTATTAGGATTGAGATTTCTATTAACTCCAAGTTATTAGATTAGGGGATTTGTTTGGTTGAGTTTCATTTCTAAATGGGTTGTTTTACTTTTGTGTTTGAATGCAATTTTCCACTTTGCATCATGTATCATGATATTAATCAATTTTATTTGATGGAGTTTTGTTTGTCTATCTTTGACAACCATTCCAATCTAATTGACTAACATATGTTTTGGTTTAATTTCATTTGAGTAGGAGATGATCTCAAGGCTATATCAAGAGTGGGAATTCGTTGTTCTTAACACCATCCAAATTGTGTCCAAATCCACCTCTACATTTTATAACCTCCCTACTCGAAAGATACAATATTGATTGACTATCCTCAATTGAATAGGAGAGTAGACTAACTTAGGTTTTCCCAATGCCTCCCAAGTCTTCTTGGGTAGGATGCTAACATTAGAGCCTAAGTCTAGCATAACATCCTTGATTTCATAATCATATAACTGGACATTTACTCTAAACTCCCTTCCAGTTCTCCTCTTCTTTCTTTGTACATGGATTGCTTTTCTTTCTAGAAGATTAGCAGCAATATACTCTCGTGAATTTCCTTCAACTCCCAAGTCCAATTTGATGGTATTCTGCAACTTCTCAGTAAGTTGCTCGTCATTTAAAATATAAGATAATAACTTAAACCAAAGATCAACCTCTTTCTATGACTTACCTGAAGACTCCAATTGGACAGAAGAATCTCTATCTATCCTCGGATGATGTGGGGTCAACTTGAAACTTGATTCTGCAACTTTTTGTCACATACCCACTACCTAAATCGGATTTTTCTGGTCTTCTGCCAGGCCAGAACCCCTAATTACCCATGGAGGCCCAGCGTAAGCTGGCTCCTTCTCTCTCCTTCTCCGTTCCCATGTGATCGCGGGTCATGTTCACGGTTCAATTTGAACGCAGTGCCTATTTGTATTTCGTGCCTCGGCGCTACAGTAATGTCTAAACATTTGACTCTGCAATTGTCGAACCCCGACAGGGCTAGCGACCGACCAATGGGGACGAATCCCTACAGGGTCAGCAAATGGCCAATAGGAACAAATCTCAACAAGGGTAGGGAACCGCCAGTGAGAATAGGCCCCGTCGTGCAGTTAAGTGGAATACAGGTGGCAAAAAGGGAAACTCGCCACGATAGTCGACATGACAGGAGGGGGGCCCCACTTCCCACGCCACNCCCCCCATTAAAAGCAGAATGGCAAGGGGGCTCCAAAATGCATCCTCAGCCGTAGATCTGGGCGGGTGGACTCTGGGCATCCAGATCTGCTCGCTACTTATCCCAATGTGCGTTCACGCCCCAGCATAAAGCTGGCATCTCTACCTCACATCGGACGGTCATCCCAGACCCAGGATCCTCCGAGAGGATCCTGACCATTCATCAGAGCCTGACCACATGCCAACATCTCGAGGCTTATAATTCTGGAATTTGGGGTTTGAGAGCACGGGGAAACATGTCCCTTCGGTATCCCGAATGCCTAAACGCCGAAGTGTTGAACAAACCTCCATCGGAGGTTAGCCCCTTGGATTAAGCATTGGTCGATATGACCTCTTCCCATATGACCACAGCCTCTCTTCCATCGGGATTTATCAAGGCGAGAGCCCGAGCTATTGTCAACAGGACTCCCGAATCCCCAATTCCCGATTTCCCAAAATGGGTAATCTCTCGACACGTCACCTTCGTTAATCGGACGACCCACAATTGCTCTGGGGTTTCCACCTTGGAGAGTCTCGACCCCTTGTCACCAAGACTCTCGATCCCGCAATTCCCGATTTCCCATAATGGGAGATCTTACGACACGTGGCCTCCGTCAATCGGACGACTTAGATCTATCCCGGGATTCCCACAATGGAAAGTCCTGATCTCTTGTCAACAGGAATCTCGATTCCGCGATCCCCGATTTCCCGAAATGGGTGATTTCTTGATACGTGACCTCCGTTAATCGGACGGCTTAGATCCGTTCCGGGGTTTTTCTCCCCTAATACACTGGAGTCTTAACCCTCGGGTAATTCCTGACAGATCCAATGGTTTTCGGGTTCTTCAGCCAAGATCTGACGGCTCATAATGGTTCCTACCCATGCATTCTTCCATGACTCCCTGGGCATGGAAAAGATCCACGGTTCAGATACTCTCATGAACCTTGGGGATCTACAATCCTAAACTCTTCGCTACCCATGAAGACACAGGAAAACCAAGTGGTAAGGAATTTAACGCCCTACTTTCTCCTACTAATCTAACGGTCGTGGGTGACCGCAGATTCCCCGACGAAATCTCGTCCGTCAATTAATACCTATAAAGTTAAGGTACCCAACACTCCATCTTCTCCTTCCGATCTGACGGTCGTGAGTGACCACAGATCTCCCGACGAAATCTCCTCCATCGATTCGTTACTTCATCCTTATGTTGTCATCTCAGTTTTCAAGAAGATTGTTCCTCCTCATGCAGAGTCACTAAGGCCTTACGCCTTCACAACCGCCTTCCCGGTTCTTGATGGGATTTTCAAGGAAGGTATTTCTAAGGGGAGGTTTACTCAGGGTATTACCTGAGGTATATAAGGATGTTGTCCTTCCGAGAACCAGACGTGAAGTCTGAATTTGATCAATACGCACGCAAATAACGAATTCATGAAGACATAAAACATACGTAGTCTTTCCATATAAATATACAACTACTAGTACTGATCAAAACACCATACAATCATTCTTATAATGAAAATCATTCACAGTTTCACAGCTTATGAGCATAATTATCAGAATAAGCACACACACACATATATATATATCAAGATGCCAAAGGCAAAACACTTATCAGAGATAACACCAGGGGTCAAGCAACTGCTGATAGGGGTGCTCGCTTCCACCCAACCGTAGGCCCAGCGACTCCCAGCGGATTTACCACTAGCCACCCCCGAGCTGAGACCACGATGTTGTGAGACTGCGTCTCTGTTTTCTAGTGACCAGGAGCGAAGGTTGCAATCCTTCCTCTCTGTTATCACT
>JASDQU010736285.1:124648-148375 GCA_032191745.1 Picea mariana | reverse complement strand
TGTTATTCACATTCATTGACCTTTTCCTCAAGGTCCATTTACATCACATATTCACATTTATGAGTTTTCCATAGTTCTTGGCCAGTCCAGTTATTTTTACAAACTGGGGGAAACAGGGTGTTACACTTTTGAAGTAAATGGACCAGGCATGTTCCTAAACATTTCCACTGCATTTTTGAAGAACTCTTTCCGCTGCGCAAGATCATGCTTGGAATTATTTGGGATAGCTTTATGGATTTTACTTGGATGCAAACCCTCTACATCAAAACCAATTTTTTCTCTTCCCATGGTAATAATGTTGATAGTGGACATGTTTCCCTCGGCCACATGTCTTGGTTTTGAATTTATCAAGTTACCCCCTCTCTTCCTAACGTGATCTTTTCACTTATCTATCAGAACAGGGCAATCTTCAGTAGCATGAGTGTTATTCCCATAGTGTGAACACTAGAGTCTTCTTGAAAGTGGGCAATCTCTTGCAAGATTCCCTTGCTCATCACAGTTATAACAATGAACTTGTCCTCTTCTGCTAGTCCTCCCACCTTGATATCCACCTCCACCTCTTCGACCCCTCCAAATCCTTGAGGTCCTTCATTCACTCTGAATGCAGATCAATCCATTCTATCTACAAGCGCATCTAGAGTATGACATTGATTAGTATTATGATCGGGGGAAACACAGAAATCACAATACAATGTATTAGGAGTAGGTGTATATTTCTACAGAATGGGTCAGTGTTGTGGAGAGCGCCCATGATTTCTATAGATTTCACAATATTCATTATTTTGGACCTCCTGGTTATTTGGAAAAGCATGATACTTGACCGGCCCATGGAACGATGTTGTAGCAGCAACATGTGCAACTCCTCCTGGCGGTCCAACTGGTGGGGGTGACATTGGAGTACTAGAGGTCCTTGCACCTCTCAACCTTGGGCATTTGGTCACCAAGTGACCTTTTTTGTAACAGCCTGTAGACCAAACTTGAGGTTGAACGGCCTTAGGGAAGGTTAACTCTTGAATTTTTTGGGTGAATGGAGAAATCAGACCTTGCAGTTGTGTAACACTTGCATATTCAGGAAGTCTCGCCACTCTTAAAATCCATGGATATCCTTCCATAGCTTCAATCGTCATAGCATGCTCTAATGCTTCTGCCGGAGTGGCTATCCTTTACTGTGTCAGAGGGATGCGGATCAAATGTTGTAATCCTTGGATGAACCACTCCCTTTGATAATCTTCATGAATATGATTTTCTAATTTCCCTACTGCATCTTTGAACCTCTGATTGTATTACCATGCAGATTCACCATCTCACTATTTTATCCTTCGCAACTCTGAAAGTGCTTGTTGCTCTGATTGCGGTAATCAAAACTCTGCAATGAACCTATGTCTTACTTGAACTAATGTGAAGACTTGCCCTTGAATTTCTAGTTCAATAGCCTTCATATATCGTCTGAGAGTTCAACCCCTTAGAGTGGTCTAGAACTCAACCAACTTATTTTCATCTAGAGTCCCTCGCGACCTCTAGATAGCTTCAGACATAAACCAATGGTGTTCAACATCTTCATCTCCCTTTCCCCAAAAGTCAGGGTATCGGGTAAGGGACCTTGCAATTTATGTTGTCATAACTAAACTTGTAGACCCTAATAGAACAAATCCATGAGGTCTTGGTTGTGATATGATGGTAGAACTGACCACACTTCCACTACTACTTTCGACTAAACTTGTAGAACTAGAAATACTTAAAGGATTTTGAAAAATGGATGTTATAGATGAAGGAACTAAATAAATTTCCAAATTTTTAGACGATGTTGGGGGAATAGAAGATAGGGATAGTTCGTTGTCCTCCAGAATAGATTTCTTTGATCTGGTGGGTCTCATTCTCCTATAATGTTGTATTCAATTCTTGATGCATACTAGTATATTCTGGAGTAACATGTTTGGCTTCTTCCACAACTCCTTCTGAGGTCCGAGATGAATCTTCTTCATCAGTGGTGGAACCTACTCTTACTTCTTCATTTACCTCCTCTCATCATTCTTCCTGTTGTTTGCTACCTCAAGAATATTCACCTCTCATACCACTTCTCTCTTTCAACCATTGAATGGTCAGTCTTCCTCGTCGTTGAAATTTCCGCAAATCGTCTAGATTTTCTTCACTGCCAGCAATTGATTCGATCTTGTTTGTCTCTTGCACTCTTCTCTTGTCATCTCCCTGTACCTCAAAGAAAAATTATTGTTATCTTAACTCATGACCCCTTTCAGAAATCACCTTCCCCCAAGCGTAGGTGTTTAAGATGCCATGTCTCCTGAAGGAGCAGGTAACATCCCTTCTTCTACCAGAAATATCTTGATCCATAAGGAAATCTCCCGAAACAGTCTGCCTCTGGCTTCTTCTCTGAATACAACTTCTTCTTTTGAAAAATCCTGGTGGTTTTCTGCAGCAAATTCAATAATATACCCTTCAGCACCCATAAATCTACAACTCACAGGATTTGGTGATCTAGGCAATGAAGAGATGCTAGAATTAAAAAATTCCATTTATAGACTTTATTAACCCGATCTTTAAACTTTGGGGCTTCTTCTAGTCGATCCAACCACTAGAACATCTCTTCGAGAAATTTAACCTAGAAAATTGATCACTAGTAGGTTCTGAATAAAACACAGTATCTTTCACAACCCTAAAACTCTTTTTTCACAACTCGACCTCCTTCCTTATAAAAACATCACACTTCCTTTTCCACCAGTTCTCAATGTCATACTTGTAGATCTGGTGAGGCATCCCCTAAAAACTCCCTCTAAATATCAGTCCCAGTAACAAAACCATTTGTTGGCACAAAATTGAGACCAGGGTTCTTGGCAATTACCAACAAAAATATCCCACCGTAGTCTAGAAAGGATGGAGTTTTCAACCTTCCACAAGGGAAGGAGGTCTCACTCGAAGCATAGCTGAGACTTGTTAGATTTAGGTAGTTATAGGGAATACATCATTAGATCTATTTCTACAGTACTCAGATCCATAGTTTAACCATTGAAATCAAGTTGTGGAAATATTCAGATAATAATTGGAAACATATAAGTAGATACATAGAGGAACTACAGATCCATTCATATAAGAAACCTACAACCATAAAATAAATTTTTGAGGTCCCAAATCACATCATTTTATTAACTGTAGCAGTACAAAAAGACTTCATACACTTGGATCTAACAGATCGCTTCTCAAAATACACATACCTTCAATACATTGTCTCTCCTAGCGAGATCCATCTCTTACACCTTAAGATGATACTCGTGCAAGATGCATTACACACTCAATATGCCATACAGGCTTAGCAATGACGGTAGCAACAAGAGCCATAACAGCATCGACAACAATAACAACATCAAGCCTTTTTCATGTACATCTCTATTTTATTTATACTTGTGTGTCCTTGACAAATTTGATTAACTAAATCAAAGACTCTTATGTCCGCTCCGAGTATTTCTTTTTTCCACCCCCGGTATTTTCACCTTCCACGGATTTCTAAGATTCCAACTGTCGCGCGACTTGTTTGACTTTGTATGTCACTTGCTTTATCCTTATCACTTTATAAAAACCGAAGCACCCAACACCAACACTTGGGTTCAGTATTTCATTTATTCCTCCAAGGGTTTGTGAAACTTGGATAAATCCTTGGGATAACCTATTAGGGTAGAACCCACTAGTATTAGGGTACGACAAACTTACCAAGGAAAGGACCTACTAGGGAAGATCCTAGACCTAGACGATCTAGAAAAGAACACTACGAAGGAAACTGCCTAGAAGAATACATTGGGTAATAACTTGGAGAAGAACTACATTTCATCATTGGACTCGGTCTATTAGTATAAAAGAATATGACCACCCCCTATAACATGGATAGCAGAGCCAGTAGTCGAGGTTGGAAAATAAATTGTTGCTTATGTTGATCTAGTAATAGAGGGAGAGAGACGCGCATGAACAAGGATCCTTGCATTTTGTTCCAATCCATTGGACTGCCTTAACATTAGCATACCACCTAGAAGATAGCTCACGATTGTGCTCCTGCCAATTTTGTAGAGCCTGTTTCGAATCAGTATCAAAGGAACATATACTCCTCTAGCTAATAGTCCCATCTGCAGTGGGGTTCACATACTCATCCCTCATACATTTTCTCATATTATAAAGTTTCTCTACCATGGATGCTTCAAAGGAATTATCTGCAGGCTCTGTGTAACGAGGGTCTTGGTATGGATCAAGGGGTTGTACCACCCGAGTGTCATCGACATCAAAATACATTCGCCCCTCTTCAAATTAACGATCGCATCGTTGTCAAATTCCCAAACAATCCCCAACCCAACAAAGCTGGGCACAAATCTTTTTCATCCATTATCTCGATTACTTAAAAATCCGCAATTGTATTTACCCTGACAAGAGAAAAGAAACTTCTACGTTCTCCAACGTTCCAATAGGAAAAAGTATGTATTGGTTGGCCAATCACAATTGGATCTGTGAGTAAACTAACCTACCCCATCATCTCCCGTGATTTCTTAGGAAATATATTAACATCAGATCCCAAATATAACATAACATCCTTGACCTTATAATCTACAATCTGAGCATCCAATTTGAATTCTCATCATGTATGAACTTTCCTCTTATTCCCTACCCTCTGAGTATGCCTTTAAGGAAGGGGGGGCACTAATAGAAGGTAGGTAATCCTCAGATTCTTCAATAAATTGTTTAAATGAGGTCCACAACCTCCTAGTTATATGTTCATCGTCCAATACCCTAACAAATGCCTTAAACAGATCGTGGATAACTTCCATATAACCTTCCTCACTACGATGTACTGGTTTCGTTTTGCAACTCTTGTCTCCCTTTCTTTGTAGGCCACGAGATGGGGCTAGATGTCCTTTAAAAGAAGAATTCAAATTTAAGATGCATCTATACAACTTTAATTGTACTTTTTCCTTTTCTTTTAACAATAAACATACATAAGTGATATATAAATGGACTTGTAATAATGCATAGTTTTATGTGATGCAATTAACTAGCTAGTTAAACCATATAATTATGATGTAAATCACCATTAACAAAGTGGTGAAAAGTTAGTTACATAACCTCACCTTAAAATATTGTAATATCTAAATTAAAATAGAGCAATCTCTAATAATACTTATTTAACATTATATCTATAATTAAGGGATGAAATATCTATTTTTAAGTATAAATTTTTTGAAATAAAATTATAATATCAAAGTTAAGATTCTAATATAAAATTATTTAATCCTACTTACTTAACCATCAAATTTTAATTTGATTAATTTCAAATGAAGAATACGAATAAACCCAGTGATTAACATATTGTGAGAAGAAGTTACTATAATAGATATTAGCCAAAGTAGATGAGCCCTCTTAAACGAAAATTATACATGTAATATTCTCTTTTTCATTTTAAATTCCCGGACAACAAATGTAAATATTCCTTCTACTGTGACTCCAATTTATTTTAAGCTCACCAGCAACTCACGTAATCATTTCTTCTGATATGATGCAAAAAGACACCCATTCTCGCGAGTGTATAGTGTGACACAGTCAAATATATCCCATTCCAAATAAGAAAAATACCATTCCAAACAACTCGTGGATCTGGATCTCTCTGAATATGGTACTACACACTCTTCTGATTACATTGTCTTCCACTTTGGGAATATTGTTTAGAAATTAGAAATGATCTTATCTTCCACAAATAATGTTCAAAACTCTAAACATTGTCGACGCGGTGTCACTACAAACGGAATTTGTTTTCAATTGGACTTGTGCTTAGTTCTCCCCAGGTTGTGGGTCCTGTAAACTTCTTTGAGCGATTTCCTTCCGTCCAAATCTTTTGCCAAATCTCTGGACTGTAAACTGCGATTTGTGAGTTTGTTTTCCAAATCTTGTGAACAATTTTCTTTCCTCCAATCTTGTGAACACTTTTCTTTCCTCCAAATCTTCTGCTCATTTCTTGGAGTTTTGTGATTCTAGATTTGAAAAGAATAAGGATTTAAAGATTCACAAGATTTGTGAGAGATGCAGGCAGCCTTGTCAAAGGGACGTGTGCTAAACTAAAGAATTCCAGTTGTTTCAAATCGTCCACTCTCCAACAATGATTGGAGGGACATCCAACTAAAATCTAGAACCTTAAGAGAGATCATACTAATCAACTTTCTTGGAATTTCCATAATATTATTGTTTCCAACAATCTATGAGCAAATTTCCAGAGAGCTCAATGACTGGGGAAGCTAAGTCAATTTGTTGTTGTAGCTAAATCTGACTCTGTCTTGAACATTCATTTTCCTTTAATGTTGTCAAAACCTAACCTGCACCACAATAGAAGTTTTTTTCTTGCTCAGAAATCTGAGCTGCCAAATCATGCAGGACGTCGTGTATCCTAAACCATAAAATGCGCCCAAGGCAGAGAGTGCTCACATTCATCCATTTGCAAAACATAATTGGAGATTTGTTTAAAATTTTAATTGAAGAGTCAGTGGGAAATCGATGGCCGCCCATTTGCTAAACAAATTGTTTGAAACCTGACGTGAATCGAAAACGCAACACGATTATTCAAAATGAAGAGAAGGAAATTGTTTGAACCCGACGTGCCGACGTGAATCGAACACGCAACCTTCTGATTTGGAGTCAGACGCGCTACCATTGCGCCATGGATCCAACTCATCATTTATATGGTTTCAGAAAATACCCTGTAATTGGCATGAGCAAAGTACTTAGTGAAAAACCCTGTAATTGGTGACGCCTATCTGTTGGACATAATTTAAAAGGTCCTACTACCCAAAGTACAATATTGGGAAACACAAATGGTTTTCATTTCATGGCTTGTGTGTCTGCTTATATTTCTAAATCCATTGTAACAACAACTCCAGAATTTATAGTGTTGTGGTGAGCGTGGATCGAACACGCGACCTCCAGATCTTCAGTCTGACGCTCTCCCAACTGAGCTACCCCGCTACTTATACCTTATGTCTTCTTGTCCTTTTCCGTCTATTTTTGAATTTTCAAGTACAATGACCACGAATTCAACGAATTTTAATTAGATAAATGGAATTTCTTAAACGGAAAAACAAAAAAACTGTCATGAGATTCATGGTATTGGGACTGAAAATGCAATGACAAGCATGATGAGAGTGGTTGCGATATTTTGGTGTCAACTCTTTGAATGTGATCTTGTTTACATTGTAATTATGTTTTTCATTATTATGTTATGCTTCATGCCATGAATTAGACATACCATGGTGATTCTAAAAACATCTAAACATAATCATTTTGAATTTAATGAAAGTTCCAAAGTTCATGGTGGGAGAATATAGACGGGTTTATGAGTCCATCAGAGGGGAAAGGTAAGGGGTTCGAAAAGGTGTTTTAAGGGGGAATTCATGCATGTATCATGGATACTACAATGCTTTTCATATTAATATTCTATCATAATATTAATGATATTACAATTATGAGCCTAACGAAACAATTAATTACTTTAAGTAATTATTTCCTATCCTTAAGTACCTACATCCTATATTGAAGCAACTAATTCCTATAATCATGCAATCAAGGAGATTTCAACTAGGACTCTTGATCACTATCATTAAGGATGTGGTAGAGTTGGATTAGGAGTCTTCCTTTCCCTCTCATTGATTCATGTAAAAGAGAGAATTTGAATTAGGAAGAGAACCTTGAAGAAAAACTGACTTCTTGAGGAGAGAATAGAGTTCTTGATGAAAAAAGTACAACCCAACTATCATAAGATCCATGGAGAGACAAAGAGGCACTATCATGTGGAATTAGACAACAAGATTGAGAAGGGAAGTACTTTCTTCAACCTTTGCACTTTTGTTGGCTTTCTTGGTTAGTTTGGAAATCTTTAATAAAGAAAAGAGTGATTTGGGAGCTTTGACAAATATTCTTCACTCTGGTGCTCTCATAGCCTAGAATGAGGGTGGAATTCACAAAGGATTTGCCTATTGTTGGCAGGAAAATGGTTCACCCACAAGCAATTGCCTTGAAGCTCATTTTATGAAAGATACATGTATTTCTCTTTCTCTTTGATTAAGATCTCAATCATTATGAAATGTACATGTATATTACCATTATTTGTTTTGAGTTCATGCCATGGAAATTATGTAGATGTCAGTAAGTGAATGGTTGTTGTTATAATTGATTAACTTGCAAATTTTGTATGATAGTGCATTGATAAACCTCATGCACGCAAATTGTTTGTAAAAATGCATTAACAACCAGTTTTGTATTTTAGTGTAACAATGTCATATGAAGTCAAATAAATACCAAATTTGGAATGGATTTATACATAACACATCCCCACATGATGACCAAAAATTATCTTCATAATTTCCTATATGACCTTTAAAAATACATAATGGTTGTAGATGAAATTCTATTATAACTTGGCCATACGATGTCCGTTGGAATTCAAATTTTAAAATAAAGTGGTTGACATCAATAGCCACATGCTCACCAAATTTTAGAGTTATATTCATCTTTTCATTCCCCAAAAGGTGAAAATACAATTACATCAAGAAGGGCTACTCAAATCCTCCATACTCCAGACAATTTGTGTTTGTTGTATATGGAAAGTTTTGACATTTGATGTGAATGTTTCTAAAGGATTAAATGAGATAGTTATCTTTGTTATGGATTTTTGTGAACCATGTTTATTCTTACATTGTCCTATTGGAAGAAGGAGGAGGCTAGATCCCCCATACCCCTAAAATCATATGAAATGTTGAAAACATAATCCATTATGGTTAGTATATTTTATATTATTCATTTGGAATATGAAAAGTCAAGTGAAAACCATCATCAGGTGTCCAAGAGACCTCTTCGAAGATGAATCCAAAGGCCGCTCATGTATTTATATGTTTATCATATTAATGAAAATAATTCGACATTGATATCTCCATTCGAGTATTCTAACAATGGTAGATTCAGAGCCTGTAGTTCTTAGACCTAAAGTATGCTATGGTAGTTATCCATAGCTGAGTTGCCTCGTCCAAAAATTATTCCTCTGCATGTAGATTTGTTTAGGTCAGACGTATCTCTCCCTTGAGTGTTTCATTTCCTCTTGTGTGTATAAAAAGGCCCTCTATCATCTTTGTTGTTTGTCCCTTTGGTTGATTCTTTGGCTTGTCATTATTATTACTCTCCCACTGAGAAATCCTCTCTATGCGTGCAGGTGTTAGGGTTTACCTTGACATCATCACAACTCAAGTTTTTTTTCTTCCTACAAGTTGCCTCTACACATCTTTCTGTAATACTAAGATCTTTCATTGAGAGATCACCATCGTGTGGGTTTGTGGAGAGAGATCATCGTCACATGGGTTTTAAGAGAGAGAGAGAGAGAGAGAGAGAGAGAGAGAGAGAGAGACGATTCCTTTAGTGGTGATCGATACAAAGCTTTGTTGGTGTGTGCCAAAGTCGAAGGTCGCAACACCAATTATAACAAAACAACTCAAAAATGTACGCCTTTCTTTCTATCGATGGATTTGGGGAAGATGTATCATTTGCATATTGCTAGCTCCACAATTATCCTCCTCTCACTTCACGATTTTCAAGCCCAAATTCGATGAGATTACCCTTCGGTTCTCCTCTCATATGGTTATTTGATGTTCTCCATATTTGAAATTGCACGTTGATCTCCAGAGGTCTCAATAGATTTGAGCTTATTCTTCATACACATGGAAAACGACAAAAAACATATCAAGATAGGATTGTAATGAAACTTCATTAGGTGGAATGTTATAAACCAACGCCTTGAGAATGATAAAAATTTAATGAATAATAGTCCACTTCAAGGGGGAAACCTCCTTTTACAATATATTCAATGTACAAGATGAGATGAGATAATCCTAAGACTAGGTCTCCTTGGTATATATATATATATATATATATATATATATATATATATATATATATATATATATATATAGGAGATAAAGGGTACAATTATAATGAAAGGGTACAATGAATGGTTCTGGTGTACATACATATATAACACTCGAAATCTCTCCTTAGGATTATGAAAATTCGCTATGTCTCCTTAGGGTTCTAGTGTTCTGGTCTAATTCTCTATGTCTCCTTAGGATTATGAAAATTTCAGAGTATGAAACTTCACCAAAATGTTTTTTTCGAAAATAAAAATATGGCTCATTTGAGACTAATTTCGGGACTAGTCATAAACCCTAACTTACACAGAAGATATCTCTGAAAATGTAATGAACCAGATCTTGAAATTTTTACCACATGTTTTTTGATATCTATACTCAACATCCTAAAAATTTAGCTATCTAAAACTACCCAGAAATAAATTTATAACAAAAATCTCAAGATGACTTGTTTAAAACTAATTTCAAGATGACTAAAAAACCTATCTTCCATAGGCTATATCTTCAAAAGTATAACGAACCAATACCTAATTTTTTTACCAAAAGTATTTGATTATGTCTTTTGAGCAACTTCTAAATTTCATTGTCTGAAGAATCCCCCCAAAAACGTTATAGCAAAAATTCTAAGATGACTTGTTTGAAGAAGAAAAACTCTAGGATCGATGCTTTGAAACCAAATGTTATGAACCAACACCTTGAGAATGATAAAAAGTCAATGAATAATAGTCCACTTCGAGGGGAAAACTTCATTTTAAAATATATTCAATGTACAAGATGAGACAAAATGATCTTAAGACTATGTCTCATTGGTGTATATATATAGGAGACAAATTGTACAATTATAATGAAAGGGTGCACTGAAGGGTTCTAGCCTACATACAAATATAACACTAGAAATGTAATGATTCAATATCTAGGGCTTGATAAGGAGGTTTATACTTAACATGGCTCTTTGTCTAAGAATTAACATGGACACAGAGGGCTAACATACTCGCAAATTCCTTAATTACCAGAGCAAATTTTCTACCAAGTCTCGATGTTATTAGTGAATTTGTGGCACTGCCTAATTTGTTAAACATTGTAAATCTCATCGAATGATTCATTCATTTGTTTGTACATACTACATAAACTTTTCTTGTAAGTTAGATTGAGGCCTACAAAGTTGAAAGGATCGCAATTTGAGGAATATTATGTATTCCATGTGCACTCTAACAGTGGAGGACATGAAAGCTCAAGACTAGTGGCCACTTTTATCGATTTCCAGTTCTACATAATACTATTGTAAAAGTGTACACAGAGAACGAATAATCCTTTCTCTCTCTTCATGTTTTAACTTGAGGGTTCTAGTAAACTGCTCAGAATGTTATATTATGTATGCACTCGATGACACATTTAAGAGGGTGTTCTTTTTATAATTTATGTTGCCAAGCTTGGTAATCACTTTGGCTATTTTACATGCTTTTTCATTGTAGAGTTTGATTGTTAAAGGATGGATTTGTGAGAAACCCTTTAAGTTCTAAGACAACATTTAAATGGTTTGAATTGATTAATTATTAGAGTTATTAAACACTCTAATACTCTCTAATGTTGACACTATGGTCACAATTGACAAATAAACTCTTCAATATTTTCTAACTTGTTTGCAAGCTTCACAAACCAAAGTAGAATTGTTTCAAACTTAGACTTAGCTTCTTCATGATCAACTTCAATAAAAGAATCTTCAACATTTTGAACTAGTTTTTGTTCAGAACAACCCTCTTTTCGACAATGATGATGATGATGATGATGACAATGATGATCCAAATCAAAAGCTAGTGCTGGAGCAACTCAGTGAGCTAACTTCAGATGAAGATGAAGTTGTGCATGAACAAGTTCAATGTTGGAAACATGCCAACGAATTTCCCATGCGGTCACATATGCATGCATGCACTATTTTGTGAACATATTGTGTAACTGGTGGACCTAATTATAATCAGTTAGTCTAATTGTTTGAGAGATGTTATATATAGGAGCATACCCATAGAGGTGAGAGTGCAATGTGTGTAGAGTGTGCGAGGAAGACACAATATTTTGGAGTGCAATGCGTATGTGAGGAGATGATGGTTGTATGCTTGTGTTGGCTATTGTAATTCTCCCTTGAATAATAAGAATATTGATTATCATTTCCAGTGGTTTTTTCCTGTATTGGGTTTCCACATAAATCACTATGTCAATTGTGTGATTAATGTTGTGTTGTGTTTGGTTTGATGTTCTCAATTTTATGCTATGTTTTTCTTCCGCTACCCAACAAGTGGTATCAGAACATAAGGTGAGGAAGCCTTTGCATAAGTGAAGTGGATTTGAGGGTAATTTCTGTGAAACAAGGTAATTTATGTGAAACATGGTGAAAGTGATTTCTATTTTTAGTTTCTTTCCTGGTAAGGAAACCTACTTGTTGCACTGCAAGTGTGATCGCAACAGGAAGTGACGAGCCCAAGAGAAATATTTAAATCTTGGGTGGCAAACAACGAAGGGAGAGATAGTCGTCTAAGTGATCTCAGTGGAAATTCATTTATCTACGTATGAACATGAGTTTTGGAAATTCATTGATCACATTTTTCTTGGTATGATACCCAGTGGAAGTCGTGGTGTATCACCTATTTGGTGCACAAAACTCCACGTAGATGCATAAAGCATGAGAGTTCTAAGTTTGAAGTGGAGAAATTAGCGGCAAGAATAGCTTTGAGCTATGGAAGCTTAAGATATAGGATCTTCTCGTACAACAAGGCAATCACAAAAGAAGTGATGGTTGAGTCACCTTGAAATAATAATAATAAAATGTATTTACTTTGGAGTTGTAAAAATTATTGATTGCATGTAAATGGGCATATATCTATAAGACTTGGATAGGCATGCGTACCCCTGGTTTATCAAGTCACCTATGAAAAGTCTAGACATAGATTTAGGTAGATTGAATATGTGGGGGGAATGTATGTTGGGTTAACCTTGACTCGGTGAAAGAGTTAATGAGTTAAATCATGTTTTTTAGGTCAAAGCAAGTGGTTTTTCGGGTCCATGTTTTTTGGGTATCCCGTGGTATTTTGTCCATGGATTTCATGTAATGAAGCCTATAAAAGGTTTGGTGAACTCCATTGTAATTTAGCCTGGAGGTAAGTGGTGAAAGCTTACTTGGTTGAATTTGGTCAAGGGAAAGGTTCATGTTAAGGTGGAGCACCGAGACTCCAGTGTGAAGTCCTTGTAGGTGAGTGACAAAGGTTCACTTGGGTTGGTTTGGTCGGATTTGGTAAAAGTTGTTCGAATGCAAAGTTAGAGTTGGAGCAGTGTGTCCAGGTTAGAAAGGTGGGTCTATAGAAAGACTGATGTGTTGATAGGTCAATCAAGTGTTTGAGAATATATGATGAAGGTAGGTTCATATCCATGAAACTTGGAAAGTATTGCAAGGAAGTTGGGATCAAATAGATGAGTTCAGTAATGTCAAGTTGCAACAATAGTTGTGGGAAGAAGCGGTTGTGCTATCTGGTAACTCAATCACCATTGGTTGCAAAAGACAAGAATATTCTGGAAGAGGTATGAACATGTCATCTGGTGATTACTCAAATGTGAAATTATTTGGTTGTGATGCATATGTTTTTATCAACACTCTAAGTAGGACCCAGATCAAAGAGGTAGATCTTTGATATGGTGATGATGTTAAGGGGTACAGACTGTGGGATCCTACTACCCACAGAATCATCATGGACAGAGATGCAGTGTTTGATGAATCTCCTTTTATAAAATCAAACACAGTAAAAGATGAAAGGTTCAAAGCATGACTGGTAGGAGGAGGGGATTTGGAAGGTATTGATTTCCATGAAAGTTTCTCACCGGTTGTTAAAAGCTTGTTTCTATTTCATGGTGTGCTAGCACTAGTTGTGTTAGTACAACTAGATGTTAAAATTGTTTTACATGGAGTTCTTTGGATAAGAGGATCTATGTGGAACATCCATAACGGTTAGTTCTGGATCACAACAGAAATTTTTTTTGCAAACTCAAGAATCATTGTATGGCCTGAAGCATGCCAGGAAAATGGTACAAGATGTTTGATTCCTTCATGGTGAGCCAAATTTTACAAGAAGTGAGTATAACAATTGTGTTTATGGTATATTCATTATCTTGGTGTTATATGTTATGCTTGTTGCAAGCACAAGCATGGTTGAGATCAACAGGTTGGCTTAGTTGGTTAGGACGTTCTTATGAAGGATCTGAGAGCAACAAAATAAATCTTGGGCATGGAAATACACAAAGACGGGAATGATGGTAAGCTTGGTTATCACAACAAAAGTGTGTGGTGAAGATGCTCAGGAAATTCAGTATGAATAATGTGAAATCGATAAAATCCCTTTGGCTCTCCATTGTAAGTTCTCTCCAGGTTTATGTCCGAACTGATGAAGAAGAAAAGGGTTATATGTCTCAAGTATTATATGTTAGTAGGAAGTTTGATGATTGTGATGGGAAATGGTCAACATTTCACATGCAGTTAGTGTTGTCAGTGGAGACATGGAAAAACCAGGTAAAGAGAATGGATATGGGTGCTTCAAACACAGAAGCGCAATATCACCTAAAGTGGTTGTAGTGATTTAGTCTGTGGTTATGATTCATGAGATTTGGACAAGGGGAGACATACCTCAGGTTATGTATTGCAAGATTGCAAGGATCTATTGGGTAAGTTTGGATAGGTACATGATGTGTTGTTCTGTGGTGGTCAAAGTGTTGTGCATTTAACTAACAGTCCAACGTATCAAAATGGGACAAGTGCATCGGTTTATTAGACATGTTACTAATGGAGGTAGAATGGTCCATACTGGAGCGAATCGTGCATACATGTTCATGTAACAATATTGTTAGAGAAGTTGTGGAGTTGTGATGGTGTTTGGCTTCTCTTGGCTTGCAGGAAAGGTGATGAATTAATTAAGGGCATGATATATCAGGTAAATGTTTGTCAAGGTGGAGATTGTTGGAAACATGCCAACAAATTTCCCATGCGGTCACATACACATGCATGTAACTATATTAGGAATGTGCATGCATGCACTCTTTTGTGAACAAATTATGTAACTGGTGGATCTAATTATAGTCAATTAGTCTAATTGTTTGAGAGATGCTATATATATGAGCATACCCATAGAGCTGAGGGTGCAATGTGTGTAGAGTGTGTGAGCAAGACACAATAATGTGGAGTGCAATGTGTATGTGAGGAGATGACGGTTGTATGCATGTGTTGGCTATTGTAATTCTCCCTTGAATAATAAGAATATTGATTATCATTGCCCGTGGTTTTTTCTCGTATTAGGTTTCCACATAAATCACTCTGTCAATTGTGTGATTGTTGTTGTGTTATGTTTGGTTTGATGTTATTAGTTTTATGATATGTTTCTGCTCTATTTTTCTTTTGCTGCCCAACATTCAACTCTCTCTTTCCAGGCCAATCATCAGACCTTGGGAAGAAATCAAAGACAATAAGCACAAAACATGCATCATATATGAAAAGGAAGTTGTCTTTTATATTCCAGATTATACCAAACCAATCCAGTTCCAAAGTGTTGGATTGCTTCGATAAATTTCACATTCAGTTCCTCTAGTTCAAGAGTAGATTCCTAAATGCCAACATTGTCATCGAGTTGGCCACGTGGAAGATCAATGTTTTTATCTTCATCCTTGCGAGCATTGTGGAAAGAATAATCATACTTTAAACATATGTCCCAAATGCAATAAATATGCAAGAGTAAAGAATCACTATGGGTGGATCACTTCTTGGCTATGGCCATCAACAATCAAGAAGATATATTAGTCATATTGTATAATTCATTCTCGAGTATTGACGCATCTTGTAGTGGAAATATTTTCATTCTCTCACCTTATACTTGTCAGGGGGGATAATATCAATGATTAATAGTTAGGCTTCGACTTTCAAAGTCCTATCAATCGAGAAGTAACAAATGAGCGTGATTTGGTTTGTGGTCATCCCAAAACCATCAGATTGGTTTGTGGTTTTCCTTCAACCTCCATTTAGTAGAAGACTTACAACTTCTTCTAAACAATAGTTTGTGGGCATCTTTAAACCTCCATTTGAGAACACTTCCAATTAGCAGATTACATAAGCTTCTAGCTAAATTAGGAAAATTTTCGGGAACCATTGAGCCTTAGAGCCAAGTTCAAGTGTTTGTGGTATTCCTTATACCACCACCACCATTTAGTAGAAGACATCAACTTTCGCTAGCCATTTGGTTTATGGTCATCCCAAAACCACCAGATTTGTAGAGCACATTCAACCATTGGTAGTTGTCCACTTTCAGATTTCACCTATCCACTTCTGGATTTTATCTCTCTTCTTGGACTCACATACACCCCTTCAGATTAAGGGAGGAATGTTGGAAACCTAATACGTTAGGGTTAGTATATTTTGTATTATTCACTTGGAATATGAAAAGTCAAGTGAAAACCATCATTGAGAGTCCAAGTGACCTCTTGGAAGATGAATCCAAAGGTCAAGCTCATGTATTTATATGTCTATCATATCATTGAAAAACATTCCATGTTGATATCTCCATTGGAGTATTCTAACATGAACGCTCTGCATAAATTATTGTGTAACTAATATAAATGAATTTGAACATTAATGTAAGGTATTTATCTATGTCATATGATGGATTGTATCATGTTTTGGCCTCAACCTCAATACTATGAATGCATTTTCTATAAGGGTTTATGCTAACATGTATGACCATGTATTTGTGAATAATGAAGCAAGATGTTTGTAGATTAAATAATCATTTCCTTATGTTTAATATAACCTTAATAATCATGGAATCACACTTTTAATTAAAGGAGAAGGTGTTATATGCATGAGATTAAGGACCTTAACCCTAAACCTTAGGATTTTTCTCCTTTTAAGAGAACAAGACCTCAATCTAAGGGATTCTATAGAATGAATGAGTTGAGATGATTGATGAACTTATAAAATAGAGTTAGTGTGTGAATCATATATTTATACTTATTATAATTTTATGCTTTTTAAAAAGTGGTAGTTTACACTGGGTGATAACCAAGCACGTCATTGAAGACCTAATTGACCATGTGGATTTTTTTTAAATATGTTTGTATTTTTACATGTTTATTGTTATTATGATTTTTTTTAGTATTATATTCAAAGTAAAGTTATAAGAGTTAAATAAGATTGCATGTGAGATGGAGGTTGACTATAGAAAAAATCAAATTGAAAAGGAAGAAGATGGTAAAAAAAACATTTATGTCATCTCATCAACATGGAAATTTGTTTACAAAAGAAAGAACACATTTCTCTTCTTCCTCTTCACATTATGGTGTTTCACTTTAACTTTTTGTTAACTTTTTAGCATAGCAAATTTGCCAAAAACGTGTATATTATTTTTATGATTTAGTATTAAATATAATATATGTTTTGAAAATTAAAAATAAAAATTATAATTATATATTTAAAATTATTTAAAAATTATTAATTATTTAAAATAAAATAATTATTCATAATAAAAACATTATTTTTAATAAATAATTTATTTATATAAAAACTTGGTGATTTATATATGTGGTGGAAACATTGTTAGAATGAAAAAAGGAACCTTTGTAATAAAAATAATTTATGAATGGTGGAAAAATTGTCCGAAATGAAGGGACCTTCGAGATCCATCGATGATAATTCTCTACATTCGGGATCTTTCTAGCTAAAAGCACTGAAAAGTGATGGTGATTTATATATATCGTGGAAGGATCCTTGGAATTAAGGAACCTTCGACATTCCTTAATGATCAAATTTTTTTGGTTAACATAATTTAATAAAATGAATAAATGTTGAAAAAATTATTATTAAGAAAATAATTTATTTTTTGATATTTTTATGATACTAAAATATATATATTTTTAATTTTAAAATTAGTGAAAAATTGGTAAAATAATTTTAATGGAAAATAATTCTAAGTTAATTAATGTATAAATTCAATTTTTTAGTCTCAAATTAATATATATATATATATATATATATATATATATATATATATATATATATACATTTTTTTTTTATAAAAATTTTCAAAAAATTTGATAGGAATTTTTAACTAAATTATAATTCCATTTTAATTAATGAGAACTTTGACCATGAAAATTTGTCGTGAAGAGTTTGGGTTTAATTTTGAAAAAATAAGTAAATCAAGAAAAAAAATTGCTTTGTTCGAAAAAAATAAACTCATCCGAAAGAAAAAGGTTGAGTTTATCCACTTGTTAACCTACTCTTTATGAAAAGAAAAAATGGAGAAAACATTGCAAAGTAAAACAACAATATTACATGTTGAATTTTTTAATCTTCAGATTTGATAATTATTGTCTTATGATATTGTGTGCGTGGCTATGGTGTTGGGTACAGACCCTTGGTCGAAAGCCGGTGAGCAGGGATCCTAGAGCTCCAATGGGTGATGCAGTGGTTCCACACCCATGGTACGATCAAGGTGGCATCCATGAATTCATTAAAGAAACAGTAAATCAATTAGTGGTACTCATTATATATAAAAATGTGGTTTTAGTTTGGACAAATACTGGGTTGTTTAATTGTTTTAAGTTTTGGTTTTTTTAGTCTAAATCCTAAGATTTAAATCTGCATGAAATCACAATTATCTATTCTTTAAATTGCATTTTTGAATGTAGAAATGAATTCAGCTTGCTGAAAAACCCAGAAACACCTGAATTATACAGAAATGACCATTCAAATCTGCAAATCCAACCATTACTCTTGCAAGATTTCAATCAAATATTATTAGAAAAAGAACCAAAACTTAAAACATCTATAGATCCAACCATTACTCTTACCGAATTTCGATCAAATATTATTAGGAAAAGAGCCCAAACTTAAAACGTCTAAGGCAAAAACAAAAAAAATATTCGATCAAATATTATTAGGAAAAGAGCCAAAACTTAAAACATCTAACCTAAGGCAAAAACAAAAAAAATATACTTTGAGCATATTAAATCTTGGGTTTATATAGTTCCGGCAAAAATTAAATTAAATATAATTGTTTAAATTGAGTGAGACGAGCTACCATTGCGCCACGGATCACACTCTTTCTTTGCCTAGTTTTAGAACACACCCTACAACCAGCATGAGCAAAGTACTTGGTGAGAATTTAAAAGGTCTCAGTATCCGATATACAGTATTGTACAACACAAGCAAATTGATTGAACACGACGTGAATCGAACACGCAACCTTCTGATCTGGAGTCAGACGCGCTACCATTGCGCCACGGATCCAACTCTTTCTTTGTCTGGTTTCAGAACACACCCTGTAATCACCAAGAGCAAAGGACTTATCTGTTAGACATAATTTAAAAGGTCTGCCCGACGTGAATCCAAAATGCAACCTTCTCATCTAGAGTAAGACGCGCTACCATTAAGCCACGTATCCCGCTCTTACTATATATATATGGTTTTAGAACGTGCACTATACCAGCATGAACAAGGTACTTGTTTCATTAATGTTGCGGTGAGCGTGGATCGAACACGCGACCTTCAGATCTTCAGTCTGACGCTCTCCCAACTGAGCTATCCCCGCTAGTTCAAATCATGTCTTCCTAGCGTTTTGCGTCCATTTTTGAGTTTTCAAGTACGACGATAACGAATTCAGTGAACTTTAATTATACAATTAATTAGATAAATGGAATTTCCTGATATCATCTGGCCTCGTTACCAAAAAGTTAAAAAGCTGTCAGAGTGGGAATCTTTATACTTTAAAATATTAATTGGTCCCATAGACTAGTAGTTAAGGCACTGGATTCGAGTGAGAATCTTTCTATTTTAAAATATTAATTGGTCCCATGGTCTAGTACTGGAATTTGAATCCACTAACCAGTTGGTGGGACCCCTTAACTGGTTAGATGAAATGGCTTAAGATAATTTTAGATGTTTTTATTTTGATGAATGAGATGGCTCAAGTTAATTTTAGATCTTTTTTGTTGGACTAATCTTTATATTTGAAGCATTATTTTAACAATCATTAGAATTAAAACTTAGTGGACATCTCTCTCAAAAATGATTAGTTAGAAGCAAAAACTGAGAATTTTTTCAATCGGAATAGTGCAACAATATCACTATTTTTAAAATGTTGTAGGTTAAAGATTCTACAAAATGAAGTTTTTTTTCAGGGAGACGAGAAATTGTTGGATTCCTAAATTTAAGTGATTATTTTTTAACATTCGAGTGTTCTGGAGGTTAGTTCTGCATTCAAAATGCATTATGAACAACAAAAAATAGTGATTCATGTAAATTTATATCTCCGATTCCAACGAAAAAAGCCATTTTGTAGAATAACTAGCCAATTCCTTTGAAAACAACTTACTATTTTTTATAAGTATCTTCATCCATGAAGCATCACAATACTTCTCTTTGAAAAATATAAAGTTGGCTAAGTGAAAAGAGAAAGTTGTCATACTTAAAAGATAATCAAGTTGACTAAGTGAGAAGAGAGTTATCATACTTAAAAGATAATCTTTCATAATCTTTGTTAACCATGTAAGAGGTTGGTGTAGATATTTGAAGATTTCATATTCTTGGAATACAAAGTGGATCATTTCTTTTAACAATTTCCTTAGTATTCTAACAAGGGGAGTTGTAAAGCAACAAGCCTTGTCTCTATGTAAGAAATAAATTAATGTAAACATATTAATTTAATGTAAACTTGGTTGGTGTAGGGAGTCTCAATATGCTTTTAAAGGTGGCGTGTGTAAAAGAAACATGAACCTTGCCAACTTCCTTCAAATTGACAACATGATATTTGAAATCAAAACTCTTTGAACACTAATGGACAATCTCATGAAAATCGTAAACTTCAAGAATGAAACCAACTTTGACTAAAATAGAATTCCAAACCTTGTGGTTCTTTTGTAGATATTCCTCCATCTCTAAATACCACTTGTATGCCAAGAACCAATGGAATTCCTTATCCCTCTAAGCTAGACTGTCCAATGTGTCTCCATAATATGATTCGTAACTTTTCCCAAGAGCCATTTTTGGTCATTTACCTATCAAGTAGAGAACCCTAGGATGAGTACCCCTGTCAAGTGGAGAACCCTAGGATGAGTACCCTTAATAAATAGTTTCATTTCATGTTATCCATGTTCATCCGTCAAATTTGTGTGGCATGATGATCCTCAATAAAGCCTCACCATAGTGGAGATTCATTTTTATCTTCAAAGGGACATTTCTAAATACGTTGTTCGTGAAACTTAAATGAAAAATGATGCCTCCATTAGCCAAGACATAAATGAGACCACACGTGATATTAGAGGTAAAATTCCCCCGCATTTCACATGTAGAATGTGGGGGCAAGGATTGGAAGTATTAAAATCGAGCTCTGAAAGACACACACCCTACACTTTGCATGTGAAGTGTTGTTTATAGGATTCAGTGAAGGTTGAAACTCTTCGCGCTCTACATCTCCACATGTAGGATAGAAAATGAGGAAACCAAATTTCACTTGGTGAACAAAGGTAAAAAACCTCACACTATACATTCCACATGTGAAATGAAAAAATGTGGGAAGCGGATAAAGGTTTTGAAAGAGTGGCTAGACAACAAAGAATCCCACAATCTACACTTTGCATGCAGAATGTTGAATGCGATAAGTAGAATGTACAATGCGATAAGTGGGCCCAAAAACTTATAATATGTAATTCCAACAAAATGTTATTAACAAAACTTGATAAAATCACAAGCACAACCTTGTATCGAGAAATGTAGCTCAAGTAAGAACTTCTTGCACAAGTTTTAGTGTGAACATGCAGGAAGTGGTTTGAGACATTTCTTTTGCAACTACTTAGGAAAAGTGAGAAATAATTTCATCTTATAACTTCACTTGAAAAATAAAAGAAAAAGTGGACTTCTTATGTTTTGAAGTCAATTAGTCTTAGTAATCTAAATGAACTGTTCTAGAAGTTCTAGAACATTAGTGACTTAGATTAGGATTTAATCTTAGTCATACATCTCATGATTGAGATAGGTGGCATCTAGGATTGAGGAGATTGATTGCTAGGATTAAGGAGATTAGTTGCATCTCTCAAATAATAAAGATGACAAGATAGGAGAGGTCGACCACACACATGTAAAGAGAGCAGGAATGTTGGAAGAAGGAAGAGTGAATCGGGAGAAAGGAACGGATATGTTAAAGAGACCAAGAAGTACAACATGCCATACAATCCATATCACTATTGTAGCTATCTTTTCATCATGCATAGGTTGAACATCTTCAGATCTAGCACTACAATGTATTTCTTAATTGTGCTTCAATGTTGAGAGGGGAGAAAGACTAATTTGTTGTCTAGGAAAGGTAGAAACAGAGAAAGATATGATGTTATAGCTATACCCTCTTCTACATAGAACATACTCTTCTATTTGAGGTGATTTAATGACCATACAAATACTGATTCAAAGAAAACTATAGAGGAACGACAAGTTGTTTTGAAGCAGAAATAGTTGTGTATGTGTTTTATTTATTCCACTGTTCATTCTAGTGTTTGATTGATGGAATGTTCAAAATTTTGATTTTTTACTATTAAATAAATTCTATTTTTGAGTTATTTAATGAGAGATCATTAGGACATTAGTCACTTAGTTTTGAAAAATTTACATGGTATTAGACATGTTTCTTTGATTAACATTCTCAAGGGTTTACAATGGTAAGTCAACTACCGGAAATGACCAACAATTAGAGGGTTTCAATATTTATTTTTAGTACTAATGTTCAGATTTGGGAGTTTGTACATTAGATAGTAAAGATGGCATCAAATAGCCTCAAATTCGAGGATAGATTGGATGGAGCCTCAAATTTCTTATAATGGAAAGGGAGGGTTACACTCATATTACAAGAGAATGATCTCAAGATATTTTCAAGGATGTTGTGCCTTTGCCTACAGATCCATAGTGGTTGGAAACTCACAAGAAAGAAGTGAAGGCCAAGAGGATGATCATGGAGGCCACAAAGGATCCTTTGATCCATTATATATCCGAGAATAAGATGACAAAGGAAATGTTTGATGTCATGTTAAGCCTCTCCTAGAGTGAGAACATAAACACGAAGATGGTATTGCGAAAGAAACTCAGATCCATAGAGAATCAAGATGACTTGATTAGATTAAGTTACCATTTACCTTATGAAGGTCACATATACTTGTGATAAACTTGTAGTAGTTGGGGAGAAAGTTGTAGATGCAGAGCTAGTGAAAATGACATTGAATGGATTCCCAAATTCATGGAAGCCATTTGTCTATATCCCTCCTGAGCTTAGTTCTTGCTACAAACTCAAAGATTCTAAGGGATTCTTGCACGCACTTCTTACGGCCTTCCCGATAATCTCTGATTATTTGATGTCTTCCCCCTATGCGCACTCCTTGCAACATAAGTTCTTCAATCACTTCCTTGGTTGGAAAATTCTAAGACTTCAACCGTCCTATGCACACCTTGCACGGTTCTGTGCTATACTTGCACTTCTATTGGTATAAGAACAACTCTATCTCTCCTGATCTCTTTTGAGGTAAAACTCATAATCTTGTCAACGCACTCCTTGCGGACCTTCACTACACTCGCAGGAATTATCAGGACGAGAAACAATTGAAACTCATACTCTCCCTCTCACAGACTTCATACATTCAACATGAAATCTTGGGTGCACACACACAACATTGAAACAAATGCATAACAGGGCATTGTTAACGGGTAAATCGGTAGATG
>JASDQU010736285.1:105691-116785 GCA_032191745.1 Picea mariana | reverse complement strand
TTTCTCACAATCGATCGTCGGCAAATGACCCTCCATGCTCTTTAAATAGAGATCATGGACCAATCGGGTGTTAAGCCACGGATCAATGGCCGTTAAGACCGAGGAGAGTATGAACCGTCGGATCACTCTATGTCGGGAACATATCGTGACCGTCGGATTTCCTAACTACAAATGCATACTAATGCATACTAAAGAAACACACTTTTACCTAACGACATATTAGACCAAGTAGATCTTAACTAACTCCTAAGTGTCTAAATATCCTAACATTAATTACTAGAGCAAATTTTCTACCAAGTCTCGATGTTATTAGTGAATTTGTGGGGCTGCTTAATTTGTTAAACATTGTAAATTTCATCGAATGATTCATTCATTTGTTTGTACATACTGCATAAATTTTTCTTGTAAGTTGGATTGAGGCCTACAAAGTTGAAAGGATCGCAATTTGAGGAATATTATGTATTCCATGTGCACTCTAACAATGGAGGACATGAAAGCTCAAGCCTAGTGGCCACTTCTATCGATTTCCAGTTCTACATAATACTATTGTAAAAGTGTGCAGGGAGAACGAATAATCCTTTCTCTCTCTTCATGTTTTATCTTGAGGGTTCTAGTAAACTGCTTAGAATGTTATATTATGTATGCACTCGATGACACATTTAAGAGGGTGTTCTTTTTATAATTTATGTTGCCAAGATTGGTAATCACCCTGGCTATTTTACATGTTTTTGCATTGTAGAGTTTGATTGTTAAAGGGTGGATTTGTGAGAAACCCTTTAAGGTCTAAGACAACCTTTAAATGGTTTAAATTGATGAATTATTAGAGTTATTAAACACTCTAATACTCTCTAATGTTGACACTATGGTCACAATTGACAAATAAACTCTTCAATATTTTCTAATTTGTTTGCAAGCTTCACAAACCAAAGTAGAATTGCTTCAAACTCAGACTTAGCTTCTTCATGATCAACTTCAATAAAAGAATCTTCAACATTTTGAACTAGTTTTTGTTTAGAACAACCCTCTTTTCGATGATGATGATGATGATGACGACAATGATGATCCAAATCAAAAGCCAGTGCTAGAGAAACTCAGTGAGCTAACTTCAGATGAAGATGAAGTTGTGCATGAACACGTTCAATGTTGGAAACATGCCAACGAATTTCCCATGCGGTCACATACACATGCATGAACTATATTAGGAATGTGCATGCATGCACTCTTTTGTGAACATATTGTGTAACTGGTGGACCTAATTATAATCAGTTAGTCTAACTGTTTGAGAGATGTTATATATAAGAGCATACTCATAGATGTGAGAGTGCAATGTGTGTAGAGTGCGTGAGGAAGACACAATAATTTGGAGTGCAATGTGTATGTGAGGAGAGGATGGTTGTATGCCTGTGTTGGCTATTGTAATTCTCCCTTGAATAATAAGAATATTGATTATCATTTCCCGTGGTTTTTTCCTGTATTGGGTTTCCACATAAATCACTATGTCAATTGTGTGATTAATGTTGTGTTGTGTTTGGTTTGATGTTCTCAATTTTATGCTATGTTTTTCTTCTGCTACCCAACAAGTGGTATCAGAGCTTAAGGTGAGGAAGCCTTTGCATAAGTGAAGTGGATTTGCAGGGTAATTTCTGTGAAACAAGGTAATTTATGTGAAACATGGTGAAAGTGATTTATGTTTTTAGTCGCTTTTCTGGTAAGGCAACCTACCTATTTCACTACAAGTGTGACCACAACAGGAAGTGACGAGCCCAAGAGAAGTATTTAAATCTCGGGTGGCAAACAACGAAGGGAGCGATAGTCGTCTAAGTGATCTCAGTGGAAATTCATTTATCTGCGTATGAACATGATTTTTGGAAAGTCATTGATCACATTTTTTTTGGTATGATACCCGGTGGAAGTCATGGTGTATCACCTATTTGGTGCACAAAACTCCACATAGATGCATAAAGCATGAGAGTTCTAAGTTTGAGGTGGAGAAATTAGTGGAAAGAATAGCTTTGAGCTATGGAAGCTTAAGATATAGGATCTTCTTAGACAACAAGGCAATCACAAAAGCGATGATGGTTGAGTCACCTTGAAATAATAATAATAAAATGTATTTACTTTGGAGTTGTAAAAATTATTGATTGCATGTAAATGGGCATATGTCTATAAGACCTAGATAGGCATGCGTACCCCTGGTTTATCAAGTCACCTATGAAAAGTCTAAATGTAGATTTCGGTACATTGAATATGTGGGGGGGCATGTATGTTGGGTTAACCTTGACTCGGTGAAAGAGTTAATGAGTTAAATCTTGTTTTTTAGGTCAAAGCAGGTGGTTTTTTGGGTCCATGTTTTTTGGGTATCCCATGGTATTGTGTCCATGGATTGCATGTAATGAAGCCTATAAAAGGTTTGGTGAACTCTATTGTAAATGAGCCTGGAGGTAAGCAGTGAAAGCTTACTTGGTTGAGTTTGGTCAACGGAAAGGTTCATGTTAAGATGGAGCACTGAGACTCCAATGTGAAGTCCTTGTAGGTGAGCGACAAAGGTTCACTTGGGTTGGTTTGGCCGGATGTGGTAAAAGTTGTTCGAATGCAAAGTTAGAGGTGGAGCAATGTGTCCAGGTTAGAAATGTGGGTCTATAGAAAGACTGATGTGTTGGTAGGTCAATCAAGTGTTTGAGAATATATGATGAAGGTAGGTTCATATCCATCAAACTTGGAAAGTATTGCAAGGAAGTTGGGATCAAATAGGAGAGTTCAATAATGCGAAGTTGCAACAATAGTTGTGGGAAGAAGCGGTTTTTCTATCTGGTAACTCAATCACCATCGGTTGCAAAAGACAAGAATATTCTGGAAGAGGTATGAACATGTCATCTGGTGATTACTCAAATGTGAAATTATTTGGTTGTGATGCATATGTTTTTATCAACACTCTAAGTAGGACCCGGATCAAAGAGGTAGATCTTTGATATGGTGATGATGTTAAGGGGTGCAGATTGTGGGATACTACTACCCAGAGAATCATCATGGACAGAGATGCAGTGTTTGATGAATCTCCTTTTATAAAATCAAACATAGTATAAGATGAAAGGTTCAAAGCATGACTGGTAGAAGGAGGGGATTTGGAAGGTATTGATTTCCATGAAAGTTTCTCATTGGTTGTTAAAAGCTTGTTTCTATTTCATGGTGTGCTAGCACTAGTTGTGTTAGTACAACTAGATGTTAAAATTGTTTTACATGGAGTTTTTTGGATAAGAGGATCTATGTGGAACATCCATAACGGTTAGTTATGGATCGCAACAAAAAATTTGTTTGCAAACTCAAGAATCATTGTATGGCCTGAAGCATGCCAGGAAAATGGTACAACATGTTTGATTCCTTCATGGTGAGCCAAATTTTACAAGAAGTGAGTATAACAATTGTGTTTATGGTATATTCATTATCTTGGTGTTATATGTTATGCTTATTGCAAGCACAAGCATGGTTGAGATCAACAGGTTGGCTCAGTTGGTTAGGACGTTCTTATGAAGGATCCGAGAGCAAAAAAATAAATCTTGGGCATGGAAATACACAAAGACGGGAATGATGGTAAGCTTGGTTATCATAACAAAAGTATGTGGTGAAGATGCTCAAGAAATTCAGTATGAATAATGTGAAACCAGTAACATCCCTTTGGCTCTCCATTGTAAGTTCTCTCTAGGTTTATGTCCCAATTGATGAAGAAGAAAAGGGTTATATGTCTCGAGTATTATATGCTAGTAGGAAGTTTGATGATTGTGATGGGAAATGGTCAACATTTCACATGCAGTTGGTGTTGTCAGTGGAGACATGGAAAAACCAAGTAAAGAGCATGGATATGGGTTCTTCAAACACAGAAGCACAGTATCACCTAAAGTGGTTGCAGTGATTTAGTCTGTGGTTATGATTCATGAGATTTGGACAAGGGGAGACATACCTCAGGTTATGTATTGCAAGATTGCAAGGATCTATTGGGTAAGTTTGGATAGGTACATGATGTGTTGTTCTGTGGTGGTCAAAGTGTTGTGCATTTAACTAACAGCCCAGCGTATCAAAATGGGACAAGTGCATCGGTTTATTAGACATGTTACTAATGGAGGTAGAATGGTCCATACTGGAACTAATCGTGCATACATGTTCATGTAACAATATTGTTAGAGAAGCTGTGGAGTTGTGATGGTGTTTGGCTTCTCTTGGCTTGCAGGAAAGGTGATGAATTAATTAAGGGCATGATATAGCAGGTAAATGTTTGTCAAGGTGGAGATTGTTGGAAACATGCCAACGAATTTCCCATGCGGTCACATACACATGCATGTAACTATATTAGGAATGTGCATGCATGCACTCTTTTGTGAACAAATTATGTAACTCGTGGATCTAATTATAATCAGTTAGTCTAACTGTTTGAGAGATGCTATATATATGAGCATACCCATAGAGGTGAGAGTGCAATGTGTGTAGAGTGTGTGAGCAAGACACAATAATGTGGAGTGCATTGTGTATGTGAGGAGATGATGGTTGTATGTATGTGTTGGCTATTATAATTCTCCCTTGAATAATAAGAATATTGATTATCATTGCCCGTCGTTTTTTCTCGTATTAGGTTTCCACACAAATCACTCTGTCAATTGTGTGATTGTTGTTGTGTTATGTTTGGTTTGATGTTATTAGTTTTATGATATGTTTATGCTTTGTTTTGCTTCTGTTGCCCAACATTCAACTCTCTCTTTCCAAGCCAATCATCAGACCTTGGGAAGAAATCAAAGACAATAAGCACAGAACATGCATCATATATGAAAAGGAAGTTGTCTTTTATATTCCGCATTATACCAAACCAATCCAGTTCCAAAGTGTTGGATTGCTTCGAGAAATTTCACATTCAACTCCTCCAGTTCAAGAGTAGATTCCTAAATGCCAACATTGTCATCGAGTTGGCCACATGGAAGATCAATGTTTTTATCTTCATCCTTGTGAGCATTGTGGAAAGAATAATCATCCTTCAAACATATGTCTCAAATGCAAGAAATATGCAAGAGTAAAGAATCACTATGGGTGGATCACTTCTTGGCAATGGCCATCAACAATCAAGAAGATATATTAGTCATATTGTATAATTCATTCTCGAGTATTGACGCATCTTGTAGTGGAAATATTTTCATTCTCTCACCTTATACCTGATAGGGGGGATAATATCAATGATTAATAGTCAAGCTTCGAGTTTCAAAGTCCTATCAATCGAGAAGTAACAAATGAGCGTGATTTGGTTTGTGGTCATCCCAAAACCATCAGATTGGTTTGTGGTTTTCCTTTAATCTCCATTTAGTAGAAGACTTACAACTTCTTCTAAACAATAGTTTGTGGGCATCTTTAAACCTCCATTTGAGAACACTTCCAATTAGCAGATTACATAAGCTTCTAGCTAAATTAGGAAAATTTTTGGGAACCATTGAGCCTTAGAGCCAAGTTCAAGTGTTTGTGGTATTCCTTATACCACCACCACCATTTAGTAGAAGACATCAACTTCCGCTAGCTATTTGGTTTATGGTCATCCCAAAACCACCAGATTTGTAGAGCACATTCAACCATTGGTAGTTGTCCACTTTCAGATTTCACCTATCCACTTTTGGATTTTAGCTCTCTTCTTGGACTCACATACACCCCTTTAGATTAAGGGGGGTATGTTGGAAACCTAATACGTTAGGGTTAGTATATTTTGTATTATTCACTTGGAATATGAAAAGTCAAGTGAAAACCATCATTGAGAGTCCAAGTGACCTCTTGGAAGATGAATTCAAAGGTCAATCTCATGTATTTATATGTCTATCATATCATTGAAAAACATTCCATGTTGATATCTCCATTGGAGTATTCTAACATGAACACTCTGCATAAATTATTGTGTAACTAATATAAATGAATTTGAACATTAATGAAAGGTATTTCTCTATGTCATATGATGGATTATATCATGTTTTGGCCTCAACCTCAATACTATGAGTGCCTTTTCTATAAGGGTTTATGTTAACGTGTATGACCATGTATTTGTGAATAATGAAGCAAGAGATTTGTAGATTAAATAATCATTTCCTTTTGTTTAATATGACCTTAATGATCATGGAATCACACTTTTAATTAAGGGAGAGGGTGTTATATGCATGAGATTAAGGACCTTAACCCTAAACCTTAGGATTTTTCTCCTTTTGAGATCACAAGACCTCAATCTAAGAGATTCTATAGAATTGATGAGTTGAGATGATTGATGGACTTATGAAATATAGTGTGTGAATCATATGTTTATGCTTATTGTAATTTTATGCTTTTCAAGAAGTGGTAGTTTACACTGAGTGATAACAAAGCACGTCATTAAAGACCTAATTGACCCGGATGTGGGTTTTTTTTTAAATATATTTGTATTTTTGCATGTTTATTGTGATTATGATTTTTTTTAAGTATTATGTTCAAAGTGAGGTTATAAGAGTTAAATAAGATTGCATGTGAGATGGAGGTTGACTAGAGAAAAAATCAAATCAAATTGAAAGGGAAGAAGATGCTCAGAAAAAGCATTTATGTCATCTCATTAACATGGAAATTTGCTTAAAAAAGAAAGAACACATTTCTCTTCTTCCTCTTCACATTATGGTGTTTCACTTTAACTTTTTTGTTAACTTTTTAGCATAGCAAATTTGCAAAAACGTGTATATTATTTTTATGATTTATTATTAAATATAATATACGTTTTGAAAATTAAAAATATAAATTATAATTATATATTTAAAAATTATTAATTATTCATAATAAAACATTATTTTTAATAAATAATCTATATATATAAACTTGGTGATTTATGTACGTGGTGGAAACATTGTTAGAATGAAAGAAGGAACCTTTGTAATAAAAATAATTTATGTATGGTTGAAAAATTGTCCGAAATGAAGTGACCTTCGAGATCCATCAATGATAATTCTCTACATTCGGGATCTTTCTAGCTAAAAGCACTGAAAAGTGATGGTGATTTATATATATCGTGGAAGGATCCTTGGAATTAAGGAACCTTCGACATTCCTAAATGATCAAATTTTTTTCGTTAACAAAATTTAATAAAATGAATAAATGTTGAAAAAATTATTATTAAAAAAATAATTTATTTTTTAATATGTTTATATTTTTATGATACTAATATATATATATTTTTAATTTTAAAATTAGTGAAAAATTAGTAAAATAATTTTAATGAAAAATTATTCTAAGTTAATTAATGGATAAATTCAGTTTTTTAGTCTCAAATTAATTAATAAATAAATTTAATCTTTTTTTTTAATGAAAATTTTCAATAAAATTTGATAGGAAATTTTAACTAAGTTATAATTTCATTTTAATTAATGAGAACTTTGACCATGGAAATTTGCCCTGAAGAGTTTGGGCTTAATTTTGAAAAAATGAATAGATCAACAAGAAATTTTGTTTTGTTTGAAAAAAATAAAGTCACAAGAAAGGAAAAGGTTGAGTTTATCCACTTGTTAACCCACTTTTTATGAAAAGAGAAAATGCAGAAAACATTGCAAAATAAAAAGACAATATTACATTTGAATTTTTTAATCTTCAGATCTGATAATTATTGTCTTATGATACTGTGTGCGTGGCTATGGTGTTGGGTACAGACCCTTGGTCGAAAGCCGATGAGCAGGGATCCTAGAGCTCCAATGGATGATGCAGTGGTTCCACACCCATGGTACGATAAAGGTGGCATCCATGAATTCATTAAAGAAACAGTAAATTAATTAGTGGTACTCACCATATATAAAAAGGTGGTTTTAGTTTGGACAAAAACTGGGTTGTCTAACTGTTTTAAGTTTTGGCTCTTTTAGTTTGAATCCGACAATTTAAATCTGCACGAAATCACAATTGTCTATTCTTTAAATTGTGTTTTTGAATGTAGAAATAAATTCAGCTGACTGAAAAACTCAGAAACACCTGAATTATACAGAAATAAACTCAGAAACACCTGAATTATACAAAAATAACCACTCAGATATGCAGATGTTTAATCTTGGATTTATATAATTCCAGCAAAAATTAAATACCCTAATTAAATTAAATATAATATAATCAGAAACACCTGAATTATACAAAAATAACCACTCAGATATGCAGATGTTTAATCTTGGATTTATATAATTCCAGCAAAAATTAAATACCCTAATTAAATTAAATATAATATAATTGTTTAAATTGAATGTGAATCGAACAAGGAACCTTCTGATCACACTCTTTCTTTTGTCTAGTTTTAGAACACACCCTGCAACCAGCATGAGCAAAGTACCCTGTAACTAGTTTTAGAACACACCCTGCAACCAGCATGAGCAAAGTACTTGTGGTGAGAATGTAACTAGTTTTAGAACACACCCTGCAACCAGCATGAGCAAAGTACTTGTGGTGAGAATTTAAAAGGTCACAGTATCCGATGTACAATATTGTACAACACAAGCAAATTGATTGAACCCGACGTGAATCGAACACGCAACCTTCTGATCTGGAGTCAGACGCGCTACCATTGCGCCACGGATCCTACTCTCTCTTTATATGTTTTCAGAGCACACCCTATAATCACCAAGAGCAAAGTGCTTATCTGTTAGACATAATTTAAAAGGTCTAACTACCCGAAGTAGAATATTGCGGAACACACGCCAAATGATTGAACCTGACGTGAATCGAAAATGCAACCTTCTGATCTAGAGTAAGACGCGCTACCATTGCGCCACGTATCCCGCTCTTTCTATATATAGATGGTTTCAGAACGCGCCCTGTACCAGCATGAACAAGGTACTTGTTTCATTCATGTTGCGGTGAGCGTAGATCGAACACGCGACCTTGAGATTTTCAGTCTGACGCTTTCCCAACTGAGCTATCCCCGCTAGTTCAAATCATGTCTTCCTAGCATTTTGCATCCACTTTTGAGTTTTCAAGTACGACGATGACGAATTCAGTGAACTTTAATTATACAATTAATTAGATAAATGGAATTTCCTAATATCATCTAGTCTCGTTACCAAAAAGCTAAAAAGCTGTCAGAGTGGGAATCTTTATACTTCAAAATATTAATTGGTCCCATAGGCTAGTCGTTAAGGCACTGGATTCATGTTAGAGTGAGAATCTTTCTATTTTAAAATATTAATTGGTCCCATAGTCTAGTACTGGAATTTGAATCCACTAACCAGTTGGTGGGACCCCTTAACTGGTTAGATGAAATGGCTTAAGATAATTTTAGATGTTTTTGTTTTGATGAATGAGATGGCTCAAGTTAATTTTAGATGTTTTTTTGTTTAACTAATCTTTATATTTTTAGCATTATTTTAACAATCATTATAATTAAAACTTAGTCGACATTTCTCTCTCAAAAATGATTAGTTAGAAGCAAAAACTGAGAATTTTTTCAATCTTTAAAATGTTATAGGTTAAAGATTCTACAAAATGAAGATTTTTTTAGGGGATATTTGTTTCGACGAGAAATTGTTGGATTCTTATATTTAAGTGATTATTTCTGTAAAATTCTAGTACATTTTTTATAAGTATCTTCATCCATGAGGCATCACAATACTTTTCTTTGAAAAATATAAAGTTGGCTAAGTGAGAAGAGAAAGTTGTCATACTTAAAAGATAATCAAGTTGGCTAAGTGAGAAGAGAAAGTTGTCATACTTAAAAGATAATCAAGTTAGCTAAGTGAGAAGAGAGTTATCATATTTAAAAGATAATCTTTGATAATCTTTGTTAACCATGTAAGAGGTTGGTGTAGATATTTGAAGATTTGATATTCTTGGAATACAAAGTGGATCATTTCTTTTAACAATTTCCTTAGCTGATAGTATTCTAACATGGGGAGTTGTAAAGCAACAAGCCTTGTCTCTATGTAAGAAATAAATTAATGTAAACATATTAATTTAATGTAAACTTGGTTGGTGTAGGGAGTCTCAATATGCTTTTAAAGGTGGCGTGTGTCAAAGAAACATGAACCTTACCAACTTCCTTCAAATTGACAACATGATATTTGGAATCAAAACTCTTTGAACACCAATGGGCAACCTCATGAAAATCGTAAACTTCAAGAATGAAACCAACTTTGGCTAAAATAGAATTCTAAACCTTATGGTCCTTTTGTAGATATTCCTCCATCTCTAAATACCACTTGTATACCAAGAACCAATGGAATTCCTTATCCCTCTAAGCTAGACTGTCCAATGTATCTCCATAATATGGTTCATAACTTTTCCCAAGAGCCATTCTTGGTCATTTACCTATCAAGTGGAGAACCCTAGGATGAGTACCCCTGTCAAGTGGAGAACCCTAGGATGAGTACCCTTAATAAATGGTTTCATTTCATGTTATCCATGTTTATCCATCAAATTTGTGTGGCATGATGATCCTCAATAAAGGCTCACCATAGTGGAGATTCATTTTTATCTTTAAAGGGACATTTCTAAATACGTTGTTCGTGAAACTTAAATGAAAAATGATGCCTCCATTGGCCAAGACATAAATGAGACCACACGTGATATTAGAGGTAAAATTCCCCGCATTTCACATGTAGAATGTGGGGGCAAGGATTGGAAGTATTAAAATCGAGTTCTGAAAGGCACACACCCTACACTTTGCATGTGAAGTGTTGAATACAATAACATAGGATTCAATGAAGGTTGAAACTCTTCGCGCTCTACATCTCCACATGTAGGATAGAAAATGAGGAAACCAAATTTCACATGGTGAACAAAGGTAAAACACCTCACACTATACATTCCACACGTGGAATGAAAAAATGTGGGAAGCGGATAAAGGTTTTGAAAGAGTAACTAGACAACAAAGAATCCCGCAATCTACACTTTGCATGTAGAATGTACAATGCGATAAGTGGGCCCAAAAACTTATAATATGTAATTTCAACAAACTATCATTAATAAAGCTTGATAAAATCACAAGCACAACCTTGTGTTGAGAAATGTAGCTTAAGCAAGAACTTCTTGCACAAGTTTTAGTGTGAACATGCAGGAAGTGGTTTAAGACATTTTTTTTGCAACCACTGAGGA
>JASDQU010736285.1:49480-87661 GCA_032191745.1 Picea mariana | reverse complement strand
CCTAGATCCACCTGGATCTAGAACAAAACAAAACAGAACACAATGCTTTCCCTAGGTTTCAATCATTGATTTTAACTACCAAAGAAGGAATAGATAGCATACCTTATGAATCTCTTCCTTATGTCTTTGTTGATACCGCCTTACTCCGATGCTCCTATGATATCAGATCTGCAATAGCACCAATCAACCAACGTGAAAGCAACAATAGTGAAATTCAATGACAACCTAAACATGTGATCAAGAAGTCATGTAATAAAATATCAATCATTTTATGGGAAAGAGACGTGCCACTATATTGTATTAATGAAAGGTAGAAGATACAACTGAATCGCCTTGATGTTGGAAGTTCCCTTTCAGTGGCCCTTTGTGCTGACACACACATACATCTGTTTTGACATTTTCATGAAGATTTCTCTCAAAAGATTGATGGCTGAATGGAAACCTCAAGCATCACTTGAAATAGGATTCTTCACATAGTCTTTAGCTTATTCTTTCTTCAGTCGCTATGCTTATCTATGCTTGTACCTCTAACCTTTTCCATGAGAATCCTATGATTATATAGGAGAAGCTGAAGTAGTTAAAGAGATGAGGATGATCCCATCAAATTAGAGAAGTCACTAGGATCGTAACTATACGGACGCCACCTCATATTTCCAGAAGATTCCACTTCTAGAAGCTGCTAGAAATTCTTTCCTCTTTTAGTTTTAAAGTGCCGCCGTGACCTACCTATATAGCAACCTACGAAAATCCTGAACGTTGGCTATAGTGCAGCATGCAAAAATTAGGGATTTGTGCACTGTGTAAAAGGAGCAGCCTGCGACGGCCTTCCAAAATTTCATCTTGCAAGGGTGGAAAGAGGTTGCTTTTCTCAGGCAAAAGATTATATTGGGAACCTGAACATATGTTTATGTAATCATCATCAAGGTGACCAAAATAATGTGTAACAAAATGCCCCCCAAAGCATGAGGCTGGAACTCGAGACAACCAAAATAATTTGTAAAGTATGTGTGTATGTGTCAAGAACTAGGGGCGCACCAATCAAGAACCTGCAAACAATCAAGCATATGTACAATATCACACCATGTCTGAAGCAGGCATTCACATGTTTAGACCGTAAATGATTGAAATCATAAATGTGGGTCATGGCCACAAATTATACAATGTGGATCCATGTCAACAAGATTCTGCATAGCCACTAGGAATACATTGTGGATCCATGCATCCAAAACTCAAGTACGGACATAGCCACAAGACATACAAGGTGGATCTATGTGTCAAAACAAATCACAAATACTCCTTCGCAACCTGGACCAAAAAATGGTGAAGTCTAGGGTCTTCAATCCATCGTCCGTTGGTACGATTCTAGTCACGTGATCACAGATGTTGAAGTTGAATGTGAATAGAAACCACTTGATTACTAGTCATTGATGAAAACTGTTAACAAGTGCACGGGAAATCACCAATGATGTCAATGACCCCCAAGGTACTCCAGTACAATCCAACAAGTGTGAATAAATGAGTTGAAGTCGAACACTTGACAGAATCTTTCGATCAAGGATCAATGATGTGAATCCACTGTTGAAAGCGAAGAAACCTGCCATTGAGGCATGCAGGCTCTAAGGTACTAAATAATTTCTAAGTCTTTTTCCTAGATAATGAGATGAAATCGACAGGAAAAGACTTGTCACAGGAGGGCATTGATGTATCCCCCATCAACGACATGAAATGAGTAACAAATTTAGGGTAGAGAAAAATACATATGTGACTTGGGACTGACACAGGGAAGTTCGACATGGTAATAATGGACAATTGCAGATGGAAGACTTGATAGAGGGTTCCGGTTGAACTTTTCTTGAATATATGAATGACACGACAATGATCTTGGCAATATCGACTCAAAGATGACCCAATATATGAACTTGCAGAAGGTCAGACAAGAGACAAACGAATTACCCAACCCAGATTCAAATGACGAAGATGGGTGTCATGTTCAAGAGTGACACTTACTGCCATTAATACAGACACATAGACACATTCCTTTCCCAAATCCCCCCCCCCACCATTTCTAGCGAGTACCTCTTTATTTTTACGCAAGCTTGAGGAGGATAACATATGCTTGTCAATTTAAGCTCATCCTTCGGACGAGTCCATCGGAGTATATTTCACGAACCCTAAGAAGAAGTGGTTCAGTCCCATATGGGTCTGTCGATGTTTGTTTAACGAGTCCAAAGATAGAAAACTCGAAGGTTTTTTGTGTTTATAGAGTCTAGAAAAACACTTAAAAGAGAACTTTCTCAGTTCTTTTTTTGTAAAATAGTTCGACAGGACCAAAAAAGTGATAAACTATCGCCCATCAAACATTTTCTTCAAATACTTTTACAAGAATGAAAAGAACAAGGTCACTTGACAATCTTTTCGTTTTTAGGGAGCATGAAAAGAGCTTAAAGAGTTCTCCACAGGTTTCGTTGTTTTCGTGTTACCATAACGAGTAAAAAAAGACGAAAAAAGTATACTCGGTTGCGTTCTCATTGATTTTCAAGTCTGAGAATGAACAAAGACTGTGCTCGAAGTTTTTTTTTTTTTTCTGAAAAACCCTAAAAAATAATTGTACATGCGACAAAAATAGAATAAATCACAAAAACTGTCCATAATTCATTGTCCAAAGTCCTAAATTTTTTCCTGCAAGGAACAAAACACTTACAAGACCTTTAGAGTTAGTGGGTTTTTGACTAAAATGTATTTATATAAAACAAAATATTAGGAAAAAATGATAAAAAATAAATAAATAGAAGAAAAAAGTCTTTTTCACTATTTTATTTACACTTGGTCAAAAACTTACTCAAAACCCTTGTTTTTTACCTCAACTTCGGCTACGGATTGCGGAGGCCACAGGGGATCATTCAACGAATGGATTGCATAACATAGGTAAGCATATCATCTTTTATCTTTTCAACGAATTAATTTTTGTTTTTAATGGTAAAAAATCAAGATTTTTTGATGATTTGGGACTGCTAGTCATGCGCTAGGGCCGCCGCGAGTGGCCTATAATGGGGCCTACAGAAATAACGATTTCTGCAGGTGCGTTAAGGTGTGCTTGTGGAAATTATACACTGTACTTGAAGTTTGATCGCGGTGGCTAGAAAACTAAAAGGAAAAGTGAACGTTGACTCAACAAAAATCCCAAAAAATGTTGAAAAGGTGTGCTAAAGATCTTCTCTGTTTCCCATGCAGGTGTTTTCTTGCAAAGATGTTGGAATGGAAAGAGTTGGAGCATGAAGAAGATGATATCATGGCTTTAAATGATCTGAGGACTGTGAATTCCCTCCGACAATGTGGTATATTAAAATTCTTCAAAGTTCAGGGCATGAGAGACCAACAAAGATTACTAGAATATCAAGTTCATATGTGGGATTCAGAACAACAAGTGTTCCACGTGGGTGTTCATGTCTTCTCTTTGGATATTGAGGATATTTATTTCCTGACTGGGTTGTCACGTCGTGGGGCACACGTGACTCTGACAGGTGGTCAAGGTGGTAGATTTCCCATGAGTGAGTACATTCGTCGGCATTGTGAACCTGATGCCGAAAGACGTAAAGGAAAAGTAGCAATCTGAGGTGTGAGCGATTTGACCCTCAGAACCATTCTTTTTTACTATTGCATGGATGGCAAGGAGTGCTTTGCCACACATGGCACTCCAAAGTTACTTTAAATATGTTATTGAATGCTTCGAGCCTCAAGTATTCAATTGGTGTGACAGTGTATTACATAGCATGAAAAATCAATTCACGAAAATCAAGAATGGGGACCTAAAACAGTTCAGTTATGGGTCCATTTTAGTATCCCTCTTCCTAGAAAGGGTTCCACACCTATGCTTGTAGGTGGAATGGGGAATACCAGCCCCGAGAGACCCACAAATGAAAAGATGGTGTGACCTGATGACACGGCATGTGGCGGGCTGGATTGTGAAGTATGACGACACATTCTTCAATTGGTTGGGACCGAAAATATTGATGATTGATGATTATGCTTATGCCGGTCTAGAATTCTGGGGTGATCTAGATTTGGTTCTCCTTGAGGGATCTCAGTGGGGAGATCTAGGTAAGAAAGACATTTGTTTTTTACAATGTTTTTATGAGTTTTAAAATATTTAATGTTTTTGTGTTTCCGATCAAAAGACTAATAAAAAAGTTTCGATCATGCAGATGTAGGGCCAAATCGACCCCCGGGATCTTCTCCTATTCAGAGGTGAGGAGAGGCACGTGTAGTATCTGGATGGGATGCTGAGGATTATGATGCAATAGAGAAAAACATGGAAGGCTTGAGGGCATAAATCCCTGATATATCCATCGAGGAGATCCCAAGGCGTTATCAATGCCATACTGTATGTGTATCCGGCTCACTTAGTCTGTTACTACGTAGGGTAGCGAGAGCATTAGTATGCTATCGTGAAGGCATCTATGATGCCATTTTGTAGGGTCCATGGGCTCTATATTTTGATATTTTGATCTTTGGATGAAAACTCTTTTTGTAAACATTATATATATATATATGAGGCTTTTATCGATTTACTCTACTTTTGTACAATATGTGAAATGTGATTGGAATTACAAATGTCTCAAATGTCTGTCTAATACATAATTAGCTAGAGCATCAGTTACTGTATTTAGACATCTAGGAATGTGTTGATATTCAATATAATCAAAATGACGTTCCAAGAGGCGGATTCGTAAATATACCCATAATAGAGTAGGACTTCGGATAGTATAGACATTGTTTAACTGTAGTACTACTAGCTGCGAATCAAGTCGTATAATAAAGTGAAAAATCCCAAGTGAAATAACACTGGTCAATAATTCGATGACCATGCTATACTCTGTGATATTATTGGTCCCTCGACCGAGACAAACACCTTGTAGATCGTTTGAGGGTGCATAAATTGCCCAAGCAACATAAGCTAAATTCCGGGTGCTACAGCTAGCACCATTGGCGAAGCCAATGTAAGGTAGCAAAAACACCGACATCTGGAGACCAAACACAATGTAGGGTAAGTAGTCAGGGGTAAAAGTCAAATAGAAAAAATACACTAAAGTAACACACAAGAGTATGATACAGTAAAAATACAAGTGTTTGTGCAGAGATAGGCTAAGCGTAGTACTTCTTTAAGTAAAGCCCATTTCTGGGTTCACTCAAAGGAATGCCATCATAATGTACTAAATCGTATGTTCCCTTCTCCAACACTCTTTTAATAATATAAGGGCCTCACCACATAGCCTCAAATTTTCTGGCTCCTAGCAAATCACGATCTTGTTCATAGAGGAGAACTAGATCACCTTCAGAAAACACACGTGGCTTGACATGTTTGTCGTATTGGGCTTTTATGCATTTTTTCTAGGTTTCAATAACTAGGGTGTCATCACGACGGGTTTTATCCAATTGTGTAAGATACAACATTCGTTCCTCCTCAACAGAGGTGTTTGGGAGAAGTTGGACGACTAGTTTTAACGACAGAATTTCACATTCAATCAGTAGAACAACTTCTAAGCCATACACTAATTGGAAAGGTGTAAATCCTGTGGCTGACTTCACAGATGTCCAATAATCCCACAATGCTGAGAACAACATCATGTGCCAACTCGTTTTGTGAATTCCGATAATCAATCGAAGCATGGTAATAAGTACTTTGTTTATTGCTTCGACTTGGCCATTGGCCTGTGGATAGTAGGGGGTTGAGTTTTCATGTCGAAGACCCAACTTTTCTGTAATCTCAAACATCATAAAGTTTTGAAAGTGGCTACCGTGATCGGTGACGATAGCCTATGGGATTCCAAATTGTGTAATAATGTGGTTGAAGATGAATAGGGCTGCATTTTTTCCCATGTTGTCAAATGTAGGCATCACCTTGGCCCACTTCGTGAAACAATCTACGACTACAATAATGTACCCATGCCCCTCGTTTGAGTGAGGGTTACATGTCATGAAATCGATGCCCCATTTGGCGAAGGGTCTAATGGAAACTACAGGATGTAAGGGAGCGGAATGAGATCTTATTTTGTTATTGTATGTTTGACAAGCGTGGCATTTTTGGATGGCAATAATACAATCTTTGAATAGAGAAGGCCAAAAATACCCAACTCGTAAGATCTTTTGGGCAGTAGCACACCCAGACATGTGACCACCACATGCTCTAGAATGGCAGTCATTCAAAGATTTCTCAGCCTCATCATAAGTGAGACATTATCAAAAAACAGAGTCAACTCCACGACGATAAAGAGTATCACCGAGGACGATATACTGAAGGGCTTGGTAACGTATGCAACGACAGTCAGTACTAGACAAATCAGGCTGGAAAGTCTGAGTCTGGAGATATATAATGATATCTCCATACCAAAGGTCATCATAATTGATCAGAAAAAGGATTCAACGGGTAATGAATCCTCTGCTACATTTTCCGTCTCAGAACAGGTAAGGTCACATATCAATTAAGAAAACAACAAGGATTTCTTGGACTTAGCATGTTCAAACTCTAATTCAAACTCCTGGAGTATCACAATCCATTTGGAGTATTTCCCCCCTAGCAACTGGCGTGTAAGAATGTGTTGCATAGGGTTGCAATAAGAAATCACGGTGGTATTGCGTAAAATGATATATTGTCGGAAACGTTGTACATCTTGAACAACTGCCAAGGCCGGTTTTTCAACATGTAAATACTTGGCTTCGGTAGTCGTGAGACTCCAACTCAAACAATAAATAACATGTTCGTCGTGAGAATCGTCCTCTTGGACCATAACCATGGCGATGGTCGAATCCGAAGCAACGAGATAAAGGAAATAATATCGACTATAATTGGGCGGGAAAAGTAGTGGGGTATGGGTTAAAGACAATTTCAAAGATTCGAAGGCTTTGTTGGTAGTTGTGTCCCAAACGAATTCAGAGCCTTTCTTTAATAGTCGAGTAAATCCAAGTGTTAACTCAACGTAGTTTGGGATAAAACGACGTAGAAGGTTTGCCTTCCCTTGCAAACTTTGTAGCTGGTGAAGTGAAGAAGGAGGAGGGAGATTGAGAATCACCTCAACCTTCAAAGGATCTACCCTGATCCCTTGATGTGACACAATAAATCCTAAGAGTCGGTCGGAATCCACACAAAAGACACATTTGTGTGGGTTTAAGCGTATACGATAGAACCGACAATGAAGGAAAATGGCTCGGAGGTGGGCCGGATGATCACTACGATGCATAAAATGTGCTGGTAGGTCATCTAAAATGGTTGTACAACGTGCTTAATATCATGGAAAGAATAAGACATAGAACGTTGAAACATGGCACCGACGTTCTTTAAAACGAATGGTAGTTTCCGATAGGAAAAAGTTCCACAAGGAAAAATAAAAGTGACTTTGTGTTGATCTATGGGTAATATGTTGATCTGATTATATCCAGAGAAGCCGTCCATCAAAGAAAAGATTTCACTTCCGGTGAAATAGTCGACGATTTCTTCAACGAAGGGGGTAGGAAAGTTCTCTTTAGGACAAGCTTTGTTGATATCCCTATAAACAACATAGACACGGATCGTACCTTGTTTCTTGTTAACCGGAACTAGATTGGATACCCAATCAGTTAAAGCCATGGGATAAATAAATCCAGCTTTAAGAAGTTTCTCGACTTCAAGATTGATAGCGGCTACTTTGCACGGGTGGACCGGGCGAAGTCTTAGCCGGATGGGTTTAGTGCCTGGGTATGTCTTAATTTCGTGTACAACAATATCAGGGTCAATGGCGGGAATCTCTTCATAGCTCCACGCAAAGATGTCACGAAATTCTTGGAAAGTGACTTATATGTGACAACTTCATTACTGGAACATGAAGCTATGATATGGACATTTTCAACAACTCTAGGTTTGATAGAGATGTCGAGGGGGATGGTGGGTGAAATGTTACTTAAGTTCACTTCGTATAACACATCGTGTGTGGAGTCGGGAACCGAAGTAATACCGACAATGGTCGACGGGGTCGAAATCCGTTGGTAGCTCTCGAGGGTGTGTTGTTCCAGGAAGAGAATGGAATGATGATGTCCATCATCCCACAGAGTGTCCTCCATAGACATAACCGACATAATCATCTCATCTGTGGGAAAAATCACGTGAAATGGATCAGGAGATGAATCACCAATAGAGGGGGTAGAGGGGGATGCCGATTGAATGGATTGATAGGCGAATTCAATCGGACTTAAAGGCATTTGGTCGCCATAGCATGAATAATCACCAGGTTCGGGTATTAGCCATGGGTTAGAAGATGAATGGGTTTCACAAACGGAGGTGGAAATCATGTTGATCAAGGCAACAAGAGGTGGTGGAATGTCAGGTGGTGGGATTGGGAATGTACCCATCAGAGTGTAATCTTTTAGTAGACCCACGCCAACATTCTCATATCCAAGGGGTGTCTTTGCAATGAAAGGTATGTTGTTGGTACATGTGTTAGAGTTGAATAAGGCTAGTTGGTCTACTGCAACTACCTTTCCTTGATACAAAAAATGCACGATCCGGAAAAGAGTAGACACGACTACATGCATAGAATCGATCCAGCTACGATCAAGTAGAAGTTTGTAATCAAGAGGTGCGTCAAAGACCTCAACTTCAACGTTGACCGTTTTGCCTTCTAACGTAATATGCAGCGAAGGGAGGACACCGTAGAGCTTAAATCCATACCCATTAAATGCATTGAGCATGTTGTGTGATTCAGTTAAGGGAGGAGAGTCGATGGCTTTCCAACAGGCAATGGACATGACACACATCGAGGCACCCTCATCAATAAATGTTCTACAAATTTTCTTGTCGGAGACAACAACTTGTATTTGAAATGCGAGCTGAGGGGGTAACCTTGGAATGTGATCTTCTAAGTCAAAGATTATTAAATTTGTATCCATAGGGTTGATTCCATCGATAGATTTCAACAACGCCTTTCGTTGTGTAGGACAACTCTGAAGGACTTCGAGGGCTGACATCGCAGATAGTGCTTGTGCTAGATCTTCCACTATACTATAGTTTTGGGCAGCACACGCATGACGATTGAAAGCAGACTTTCGAACCACGCCCTTGGGAGGAGGGCGAAGGACTGTGTCGGGGTTCGGTTGTTCGAGATGAAGAGGATGTTGGAAGGTGGAGCCGAGGGAGATTGTTGAACCAATGAAGGTGGTATATCATCAACTTTCTTCTTGGAGGAAGGTTAATCTTTGGCAAGAGTGGTAAGTGTGATGTCATTCTTATTTGATTCACCGTTACACATCAGTACATAGGAGGTGGTGGAGGAAGAAGGTTGATCATGGATGACCAATTGAGCCTGTTGTTGAGAAGGGAAGGGTTGAGACAAGACGACAGGGGTAGGAGGTTTTGGGGTCCCTTGGAGGAACTTTGTGACCTTAGCACGTCTCGAAGAATCCTTCGTGTAGTGATCATCACCACAGATAAGGAAAGGATATCGAGGTTTGAGTTTATCCTTATCTTCAGTAGGTTGTGTCTTGGTATTATAGGATTGCGGGTTGTTATTATTATCCTCCTTATTCCTACCCTTCCCTTTTTTAGATTTGTTCTTACCGGTAGGAATCGATTGGACGACGTTCACTTCTGAAGTTTTACCAGTGGGAGGGGTGGGCGTCGGAGCAGTTTGAGCATTAGAATCATGGGATTTGGGTGTGGTGTGAGAGGTCTATGCAGACTGAGGTTGAGTATGGAAAGTACCTGTCACACCATCAACGACATGAGAAGCTGTTGGGGTGGTTGAGGTGCTCGTTGTAGAAGGACGCGGTGCATCAGGGAGCAGATCGTAAAGAGTACCTGTTTGTGAATAAACGAGATCGAGATACTAGGCACAATTGATTGCCTATTGTTCTGTGACAAGTCCACCCATAGCAATGTCTTCATATATGTCATTCACGAAGGATTTTGAGAACCATTCTGCCAATAACTGATCGGGAAGATCGAGTTTGATTAGACCACGTCTTTGTCTCCACTCATGAATGTGATCAGAGATATGAGTGGCTTTACTTTGCTTTAAAGAACTCAAAATATCGGTCCCCGTTTCATAACGGATTGGCAACTGGTAGTGAGTGAGGAAAGCCATAGCTAGGGTATTGAAATTGGTGAAGAAGCCTCATGGTAATTCTATATACCACTTCGCGGCTGAACCTGTGAGAGTTCGTTGAAAAAGACGTAATCGAATAGAGTCATCCATCAAAGAGTTGGATGAACACCAAAGCTGGAAAGTCATTACATGATTGTTCAGGTCCTCTTCCGGTTTACCATCGAACTTAGGAATGTCAGATGGTAGCTTGGTCGATATTACAGGCCACTGAGGAGAGTGACAGATAGGGTCATTTAAAATTCTAGACAGATCAGGGAGGTCTAGGGTTGCTAAGAAGGGTAACTATCTATTCACGTGGGGGTAATAGTGACTTTGGGGAGGAATTCCCATAGGTATACCAGTAGGACCGTAAGTAGTTTGCATATAATGCGAAGATCCGAGTAGATTCAGTTGTTGGTGCAGAGGCATGTAACCCATAGGGTTGTACTGGTTAGGGTTGTTCCCTTGAACAAGGACATTGGGTCGAACGTTCGAACCCCAAATGAGATTGGACGGACCCAGATATGGTTGGCCTATACTAGGGAGTATGAAAGAGCTAGCTTGAGGTTGTTTCCCCCCAGTCGGTTGAGGATTATTTTGGGTAAGATAGTTCCAATACTGGGCCAAGGATGCAGGTATGTTCGGTCCATAGGGTGGGGTAGCTGGGGGTTGTCCTCCAATCGAGGGTTGTGTCCCAATTGGGATTTTACCTCCAAAAGGGAATTGCGTCTGGCCCCCAGGGTGAAATTGTCCGCCAACAGGAATTTGGTAATTAGGTGTGAGAGACTAAGTGGTGCCACTAGGGTCGGCTCCTCCGATGAGGGGTGGATAAGACCTTCCGAAAGGGGGCTGAGGAAGTTTTGGAATAAAACTAGGAACAAGATTATGCCCAGGAGGAGTGGAGACTCCAGGAGTTCCATATGGGACTTGGGTAGGAACGATAATAGAAGAATTCAATGCATTATACCCAAGAGGAAGGGATGGGATCCGACTAGGTAAAAGTGGTGTTCCAATAGGTGTTTGACTAGCCACCGTATTTCCAGTGGGAATAGCCATAATATTTGGGATCATCATAGAATGGGCCTGCTGGAGATGGGTGGTTCAGCTGACAATGTTTCTGAACCAGGAAAATAATAGCATGTTGTAGTATTAAAGTGATCTAGGGGTATCGTGAATGTGTAAGATGTTTCGAGAGGTTCAGAAGCGATAGGTATTTCAACTCATGTCTCTGAGGTAGGAGGGTTCGTTATAGAAGTCGGAGTCTAAGCTATGTCAGTGGTCCAATAAGGATCCTTGTTAAGGCTCGTGACAATCTCGGGAGATAATCCAAAAGTGTCAAGAACAGTTTCTCCAGACGAATTGAGTCATAGAATACGTCTCTCGTATCTAGGAGGTAGGCAGAAAGCTTCTAGAGGGTTCAAAAAAATTCGAAAGCTCTCTAGAGAATCGGTCCTTTCCGGTTGTGAGGGTACGTTGTCCTGGATCTCACTCTGTTGAGGAGAATCCTCCGGCGGGTTAGGATGAAAGGGTTGAGAAAATTTTGGCTCTTCTGGATATAGTCCTTGCATCCTACGTGAACGACGTGGAGGGTCAATGTTGGCTGGACCAAAAAATCTACAGACAAAATCTATGGCCAAATACGTAAACAAACAACACTCGCTAGTACAATCTAGGAATCAAAACCAAGCAAACAATACCTTATTATTCTGAAGTCACTAGTTGGTGATGAAATCCAACGTCGCGAAGTCGAGACAAGAAGGGGCTGGGCTAGAGTGGAAAAGTTACGTTGACGACCTGCTTAACAGACTTACACCCTGGTGCAAGCTCCCACACATAATCGTGGGTATACCCTCCAATGAGCCCAAGTGAGTCTGGCCAACGTCGATTCCAGGTACCAAGGATACTTGCCCCTCCACAGTCACCTTGTGTAAGACCATAAGAATATAGGCTACTAAAGTTACCACGAACAACACTGATGCTTGGGGAAACAATCGACAGTCCGATCCACACGCAAGGGCAGGGTATCGAGCCCAAAATCAAATTGAGAGGCTTCCACTCATCATTGTGGGTATACCTTCAACCGACCCCCATAATATGTGCAATCTCTACACTGAGACTGACAAAGAAGGGTGAGTGACTCTATCAATCTCAATGCGACCTCGGGTTTGACCCTTGTGTGAGAAGGGCTTCCCAGGACAAAACGTTGTAAATGGATTTGACCACTCCCTATCACAAGATACTATGGTGTGTTTTGTGCTTTGGAGAGTGTGTCTCACTGCCTATTCCAAAGCTCTAGCCTAGCTAATGTTGGTGTAAAAGAGCCCTAGAAAAAGTTACTAGTTGAATTTTAGAGTTTCGCAATATTATTAAAGGATGTTGTTATGCAAGAGGGAGACAAGAATGAAACCAAAGTTATGTGATACTTTGACCCAATAACGTGTAAATAGAAATGAATGATGCAAACTTTCTTTCGATGAATTCTATCTACAGTAGGGAGAAAGAACTTTTCTGAAGCAATGCAAACTACGATGTACAATTCTCTTCTTTTAAATGCAGTACCAAACAATCATAAATGATATAATTTCACTATTTGTTCTTTTTAAAAATTTTGGAATGCCAATATTTTTTGCATAAATGATTGCCTAAAAGACTTAAAAGACTTTAATTTTTTCCTTTCGAAAAAACCAAATAGGGACCAAACTAAGAAAGGATGAGCAATCAAGGAAAAGAAAACACTCAATAAGCACCCAAATCAATCTTTCAATGAAGATAAAAACACAAATGACAAGAAAAGGTTTCTTCAAATGTAAACAAGAAAATGGTGTTTCGATCATTAAGCGATCCAGAAGGTGTAACCAACCTATAATTCCAACTCCAAATGAAGAATTTTAATCGATCAAGCACTTAGACGCAAGTCTAGAGATTATATCCTTTTCGATAAAAAATAAAAAACAAGAATCGAAAAAAGATCAAAGGGAGGCATTCGATCTCTAAAATCAATCAAGACCAAGTCGAAACAATCAGAAGCACTCAAGAATTGGTATTAAAATCCCTTTTCCAACTGACTGAAGAAAAAACTGGGCAATAGTAGAGGTCAAGACCCAATCCAAAATGTTTTCAAATGCCGTTGCAGGAAGGCAGTATAACGCAGTGCGGAAATGAGTGATTTCCGCAGGCTAATAAACATGCAGGTCGCGGAAATCTCACACTGAAACAAACCAGGAGGGTGCAGAAATGGAAGGTTTATGTGGGCTACCAATAAGGTGCAACGCAGACGTGTTTCACAAAATAGAAAATTTTTCAAAAAGGACAAAGGGTCTTAGGAAAATTTTAAATCCAGTGAGTCTAATTGGATGTCCCACAGACTCAGAGACTGAAACAGAATGTAAGAGATGGGCAACAAAAACCACAATCAAGTTGCACTCTCCCCAATATGGTCGCTTATTTTGTTAACGGGTAAATCAGTAGATGCGGACATGAACTAATCCCCCTAGATCCACCTGGATCTAGAACAAAACAAAACAGAACACGATGTTTTCCCTAGGTTTCAATCATTTATTTTAACTACCAAACAATGAATAGATAGCATACCTTATGAATCACTTCCTTATGTCTTTGTTGATACAGCCTTACTCCGATGCTCCTATGAGATCAGATCTGCAATAGCACAAATCAACCAACGTGAAAACAACAATAGTGAAATTCAATGACAACCTAAACATGTGATCAAGGAGTCATATAATAAAATATGAATCATTTTATGGGAAAGAGACATGACACTATATTATATTAATGAAAGGTAGAAGATACAACTAAATTGCCTTGATGTCGCAAGTTCCCTTTTAGTGGCCCTTTGTTCTGACACACACATACATTTATTCCGACATTTGCATGAATATTTCTCTCAAAATATTGATGGATGAATGGAGACCTCAAGCATCACTTGAAATAGGATTCTTCACACAATCTTCAGCCACTATGATTCTCTATGCTTGTACCTCTAACCTTTTCCATGAGAAGCCTATCATTATATAGGAGAAGATGAAGTGGTTAAAGAGATGAGGATGATCCCATCAATTCAGAGAAGTCAGTAGGATCGTAACCATATAGATGCCACCTCATATTTCCAGAAGATTCCACTTCTAGAAGCTACTAGAACTTCTTTCCTCTTTTAGTTTTAAAGTTTCGCCACGACCTGCCTATATAGAAGCCTACAGAAATCCCACACACTGGCTATAGTGTAACATGCGAAAATCAAGGATTTTCGCACCGTGTAAAAGGAGCAGCCTGCAGCAGCCTTTCAAAATTTCATCTTGCAAGGGTGGAAAGAGGTTGTTTTTCTCAGGCAAAAGATTATATTGGGAACCTGAACACATGTTTATGTAATCATCATCAGGGTGACCAAAATAATGTGTAACAGGCATATAAGAAAACTGTAAATATACCATTCAATAGACACAAACAATAACCATGACAACACCATGAAACTAAATCAAAGCCTTCATATATTAATTCAAGTGCTTCTATACATGGTTTCTATAGAAACAACTATCTACTTATACAACCTCTACAATCTATCTTCTGCTCTGTTCTCCTATTCTCTTACTCTACAGCTACTAACTTCTCCAATAAGAATAATGATACAATACAATACATACGAGGTAGATTTCTAGAGTTTTCCCTCCTACAATCCTCAAGCTATCAAATCGAATTAAAACCTACATCTACTTTATGTTCATTACAATAAATGCCTCCAACCAACAGATGAGAGCTACACTCAAGATCTACATTACAATCCTCAAAACATTTAAGAATAGTTACGTCCACCCAACTATTACATTAATGTCTCATCTTTCAAATTCGAAACATCTTCAAAATGTGCATTGGTGCATATCCAACTTGCCTCCACTTGCATGTGATTACGATGCTCTTGCATCACTATAACTTATTTTATGGGATGCTTCAGAATGAAAAATTTGGAGGTTATTGAGGAGACATATCAAAATACCTCTGGTAAAAATTTCAAGTTTTGGGTCATTATATTTTTGGAGATATAACATATGGAAGATTGGGATTTTAACTCATCCTAAATTCAATTTTAGATGAGTCATCTTGGTATTTTATCTATAAGTGTTTTTACGTGAGGTTTCATATAGTAAAATTTTGTGGTGACCAAGGAGACATGTCATATTACATGTTGAAAACCCATGTAACCCATGTTGGTACCCCTTCGAGTAGCACCACATTTGACAGTTCCTGTAGACAAAATCTTACTTCCATGTACCTTTGGGTATATATGAAGTCCCCTGTGTATACCTTAAACTAGCTTTAGATAATCTATTTGGTTATCTTGTTGCTATAGTACACCGATAACAACACTTGGGGAGACCACACTCTAGTATCTGGGTAGTCAGGTAGTGCAACTAAGGGTATGGTTGAGCCTTCTTAGTTAGTGCCCTGAGCTATTGAGTTGAGTACTATTGTTGGATACAACACGTATATCAAAGATATATAGCACCTGACACTCCTTTTTCCTTACGACCCAACAAAATTTTTCAATGGCTCCAAATAAATATCCAAGACTTACTTCACTAAATAAACCTCCAAAAAGCTTGTCCATGAATCTTGAAGAAAATGAGGAGATATAAAACCATTTATCCAAATTAGATAGTCAAATCACGAATTGATTGATAGGCTAGTGAAAAAGGTTGATTTAATAAATACTCAAATAGAAATAGAAAGAAAGACGAAATAAATGATGGAAACACAAATGGATAAAAATAGGGAAGAGATGAAAATAAATATGGTGAAAATAAGGAAGAGATGAAAATAAATATGGAACAAATGGAACATAATATTATGGAAGCCTTAAGTGGGAGGTTGGCAGGTTACCTAAAATTGATAAGGTTTTTTAAGGGACTCATGAAAATAAAGGTAGTGTTCATGTTGAATAGCTTTGAAATAATAAGAATTTTATAGGGGATTTAACTCCAATAATTGAGTTACTAATGGATGGTTTCCAAAAGGAGTGAAGCTCCCAAGGTTGAATTAAGGTAGTTTGACAAAACAAAGGTCTTTACATGGGTGAACCAAATAAAGCAATATTTATAACTGCATAATATTATGGATGATAAGGAAATGATTCACACAACAACTTTGAACTTCAAGATAAAACCATTAATGGGTAGTTAAAAGGAAGCACCCTTCTTATCATTATACTTGGGGTTTATTTACAAGAGAGTTAGAAGCAAAATATGGGAAATTTTGGGAACATGATTACTTCATTCAATTGACAATAATTAAGCACTTAGGTGATATTGAATATTATAATTCAAAATTTCAAGTATTGGCCACAAGGGTGGATGACACAAGTGATGTAAATTTGTTGGAAGCTTACATGGGTGGATTAAAAGAAGACATTAAACATGAGTTTTTCCTAAAACATACTGAAAACATTATGGAAGCTATGCAATTTTCTTCTCATATTCAAGACAAGAATAAGGATACACACAAGTCTACCATTGGAGCATATGCATGAAGTAGATATCATTTTAGGGTTCATAAGACAATCATACCTCAATCGACAAGGTTGAGACCTCAACAAATGGATGAAAGAAGAGAAAAAGGACCGTGTTTCAATTGTGACAACAAGTACAGTAAGGGGAATAAATGTGGTGAGAATAAATTATTCTACATAGACTATGAAGAGTAAGAAGATCAATAATTGAAACCATCATAAGATCTAGATATAGAAGATACTACTCCAATGATATATCATCATGCATTGGACAACATCAGTACTCCACAAAACCTCAATATGAAAAGATACATCAAAAATAAAAAGGTAATAGTGTTGATTGATTATGGTAGTACCCATAATTTCATCAATTACAAGTTAGAAACAAATCTCAATTGCTTTGTATTTACAACACCATAGTTTCAAGTAATGATTGCAAATGGAGGTACCATAAATTATTTTGGGAAGTGTCATGATATTAAGCTCAATATGGGGGAGTATTTTTTGGATAGTCCCATTATTTCCATTCAAATGTGTGTTGTTGATGTTGTAATATAGTTCCAATGGTTACAATCATTGGGAATAGTGGCCCTTAATTTTCAAGATCGTTTCATGCTATTTTCCTTAGAAGACAAGGAAATTGAGTTTAGAGGTATCCAAGGGAAACCCTCTAAGGTGATAAGTTCTAATAACATGAAAAAATTACTAAAAATGGGATAACATGGTGTAATTGCACAATTGTTCTCACAAGATCTTCAAACATCTATATCCTCTGCTCCAGTGGATCTCCAAATAGTCATCAACAACCATTCTAAGGTATTTGGAGAGATGTCTAGTAGTCTTCCACCTGATCGAGATCATGACCATGCTATTCGTTTGCCACTGTGAAGTGTACCACCTAACATTAGGCCTTATAGGTATCCATATTCATAGAAGAGTGAGATTGAGCATATGATCCAAGAAATGCTAGAGTCAGACATCATTCAACCTAGCCAAATTTATTTATCTTCAACATTAGTGATGGTTACGAAGAAGGATGGTTCATGGTGTATGTGTCTAGATTATAAACAACTCAACAAAATGACCATCAAAGATAAGTTCCATATTCATGTCACTAATGAATTATTAGATGAATTGCATGGAGAAATTTTCTTTACAAGTTGGATCTTCGTTCGAGATATCATCAAATTAGAATGAGGTAGGAAGACATTCCCAAAGTAGCCTTTAGAACACATGAATGTCATTATGAGATTTTGGTTATGTCATTTGGACTTACTAATGCACCTTCAACATTTCAAAGCTTGATGAATTCTATTTTTAAACCCTTAGAAAATTTTTGTTAGTATTTTTTGATGACATACTAATGTACAAAAAAACTTGGGAAGAGTTGTACAACATGTCGATAGAGTATTGCAACTTTTGCAAGAGCAACAACTTTATGCAAATCCTTCCAAGTGTGCATTTGGGGTTCAAGAAGTGGAATATTGGGTTCATATTGTATCTCATGAAGGTGTAAAAGTGGACCCTAACTAATATGTAAACCATCATGGATATTCCACAGGAACATTTCATCACAATAGATCTAATAAAATACTAAAATATTTACTAGTAAGGTTATTTTTCCTTTAGATCTCTAGAATATTTAGTTATTGATTTTCTGCTTATGCATGAAATAGATAAAATGCAAAAAATAGAGAATAGTAAAATGTAATCACACCATCCAAAAATAAACACAAGATATGACTCGAGAAAACCAATATGGGAAAAAAACTAGCTAGAAGGTGAGGTTGCTCTGCTCTCTTTTCTCTAGTATATAAATGTTGCAATTACAAACAAATAGGCACTCTCTGTGGAGTTTCCCTCGACCTGTGGCCTGTATGGATGCTATAGAATCTCTTCTCCTTTGTTATTCTCATAGAATATCATTCTCGGATGTTCTACTTATCTATGGAACAATATACAATGCAAAAGAATGGAATCTCTCTTCTCCTTGTGGCTCGATATTTAACACCGCCCTATAGCCATCTAGGGATATTTTTTTTGACTTCATAAACCCTAAATTGTGGTAGGGTTTTGAACCTTCTAGAATTTTCTTGAAGTACCTCACATAGTTATCCCCATATGCATGAGTAACGAGGGTTGATGTGTCATCCTCTCATACCATGCTAGTCAACACGGTAGGTCAACTTGCGAGAGGCATAACTTTTGCATACGAGCTCTGATTGATGCAATGTTTGCGTCGTTGGAAAGGTCTCTATGTGTATAATAGTTTCACAAGGTCCAAGTCATACTAGGAAATTTATAACCCCAAAAAATTTCATTTGATGCCTCAAAATGGCCTCGAAAGGTTCCAAACCCCAATTTTCCAAACTAGGACTTGCCACTAAAATGGCCTTGCAAGTTGATTCCTCCAATTTTTTCCATTCTAAAAGGATTGAGATAGATGAAAAAAAATATAATGATCCAACACAAATCACTAACAAAATTAAATCTATGAGGGAATGGCCAGTGCCCAAAACCTTGAAGAAACTTAGAGGATACTTATCAGGATTGACAAGCCATTACTGCAAGTTTCTCAATCACTATGGTCAAATAATGACACCTACAACACCATTAATAAAGAAGGAAAAATTTTCTTGGACTCAAGAAGAAACCAAATCTTTTAAAAAACTTAAGGAGGCTATCTGTACAACTCTTGTCCTAGCCACACCTGACTTCACAAAAACATTTATTGTAGAGTTTGATGCCTTAGGCCATGGAATTGATGTATTTTTAATTCAAGAAGGGAGGCCCCTTTAATTTTAAAGAAACCAACTTAAAGGAAAAAAATTACTCAAACCCATTTATGAAAAAAAATTGTTGGCTATGTTGGATATGTGTTATATTCTTTACACGACTAGAACTAGTGTCTACGTTGCGTCATGCATGCATGGGAGTAAGAGGGGGGGATGCTAGGACTCCCCTCGGGGGGTTGGAGGGGGGCAAATCCCCCCTATGCAAGGGTTTGAGAACATCTCCCCCGGAAAAAAAATCCTCGGTTTTCATGTCCATTTTTGAGCGGTCCTCGATTTTCGTGTCCATTTTTGGGCAATTTTTCGGCACATGGTTTTCTATTTCTAGTTAAGGAATTAGGGTTGTTGACCAGTTCATTGGATTATGTTTTGGATGTCGTTGGCTCCTATATGTATATTTTATTGTAAACAATGTATGATGAGAATGAATATACAATATGTTGGTTTTCCCGGTTTGGGTTTCCAGGGAAAAAATATTTGTGTAATGTGTGTATTTGCCATTGTATGTTTTATGTTCTTTTATTGAATATCTGTTTGAATAAAATTATTATACAAGGTTAAAATCTACATTTTAGCAATTATTGGCTTCAGGGGGATGCCTTTGTGGCTAGGGGTTTGGCTCTAGACTATGAGCCTTGTTACAGTGGGAGATATGTGGTATTGATTCTTTAGGTGAAGAGAAATGGTGAACAGTTTGAAAAGAGAGATCAAGAAATTTAGTGGGAAAAGTTTTGAGCTGTGGAAGCTCAAGATGGAACATATTTTGGTAGACGGAGATCAGTGTGTCGTGGTGGATCCAGGTACTGCACCTACAGGACCATCAACATATGACTGGAAAAAGTTGGATCAGAAGGATAAGAGTATAATCTGATTATGTCTCTCAAATTCAGTGTTACTAAATGTGTGAAGGGAATCTACAACCAAGGAGTTATGTGATTAGTTGGGGGACTTGTATCATTCTAAGTCCCTGGTAAATAAATTGTTCCTGCGGAAAAAGATGTATAACATGAGGATGAGAGATGAAGACTCTATGATAGAGCATATGAATGCCTTCAACACTGTGGTAAGTTAGTGGTTATCTGTTGATATTAAAATTTCAAATGAAGATACGTGTACTAGTTTACTCTGCTCTTTACCAGACTCGTGGGATAGTCTAGTTGTGGCCATAGGTAGTAATAAAACTACCTTGAGTTTCGATGATACAGCCTCATCCTTGTTGTCAGAGGAGATGAGATGGAAGAACATGGAAGGATAGAAAACAGATGCATTATTTGCAATAGGACACTCCTAGGATATAAATAGATCTAAGTCCTCGAGTGGGAGATCTAAGTCTAAAAGTAGATCTAAATCTCCTGAAAATTTTGTAAAGGTATGTTGGAGATGTGGAAATTAAGGACACTTCAAGAAACAATGTAGATCCAAAAGCATTGAGAAAGTGAAGGGATCTGAAGGTTCTCCATCTAAAGAAGAAAAGACCTCCAAGGAAGAAGGAGGGGATGTGTACTTGGATTATTTGAGCACACATGCAGATCATGAGGAATGGTTGGTTGAATCAAGTGCATCCTTTCATATGACTCCCCACATGGAGTGGTTATGTGAATATCAAAGATATGATGGAGGTAATGTTTTCCTAGGTGATGACTCGACAACCATAATCACAGGACAAGTAAAAGTAAAGTTGAGGCTCATATATGGAAGGGTTAGAACACTTCCCGATGTTCTACACATCCTAGTATTGGCCAAAAAATTGTTTTTTGTAAGAAAAATGTATGATGCAGGTATACAAACGGTATTTGAAAAATAAATCTGTAGGATGGTTCAAGGAGAAATGGTGTTATTGAAGGGAGTTAGGATTGGAAATATGTATAATCTACAAGGAAACACTATTAGTGATGGGTGTAATAGTTCCATTGTTCTGGATATTGGAGTAGAAGAAGAAAAAACTCCTACAGTCTCAAGAGAACAAGTTATGTTGTGGCATCAAAGATTGGGGCATATCGGAGAGAAGGGTCTTTGACTATTACAGGGTAAACGTATGGTTGAAGGTATGTCTAAATTCTCTCTAGATTTTGATTTTTGTGAACATTTTGTATATGGGAAGCATAATTGGGTAAGATTCCCCTCTGGTGCAATGAGGGAAGAAGGAATTTTACAGCTAGTGGACAACGATGTGTTTGGACCTGTGTTGGTTCCATCATTGGGAAAATCCATGTTCTATGTTTCATTTATAGATGACTTATCAAGGAATACTTGGATATATTTCCTCAGAAAGAAATATGAAGTCTTTGAAAGGTTTAAAGAGTTTAAGGCTCTTGTTGAGCATCAAACAAAGAAAAGAATTAAGGTGTGGAGGATAGATAATGGTGGGGAATTTTACGGGAATGAATTTTAAGAATTATGTAAGAAGTGTGCTATAGAAAGGAAGAAGAATACTCCATATACACCTCAACATAATGGAGTTGCAGAAAGGATGAACAAGACGCTGATGAAAAAAGAAAGGTGCATGCTCAATGGTGCTGGGTTAGGGCAAGTGTTAGAAGAATAGGATCACAGAGAAATAAAATAAGACAAATGTGGATAAAAAAACAGAGTGTTAGATTCATAATGAAGAAAACAATAGAAACATAATATAAAGAACTGAAGCAATCAAGAAACCATGATTAACAGATATAAATAAACACTGGCAAAAAAGGCATACTCTGTATTCATCAATGCTTCAGATAATCATGTACATAGATGTACATATATAATACAAGAAAAACATAACTTTCATGTAACTATATAATAGTTGGGTTAACTTAACAAACTTATGATTAGAGTTTTAACATCTCCCCTTAATCATAAGTTCGTTCTTTCCTGAAAAACTACCACTACTTGACAATCAACAATGTGTCAAGCGAATATTCAGAGGGCTGGCTAAAGATTCTCTCTGAACTCTGGAAACAAATAGAAGAAGTTGATGTCTTCTACTAAATTGGTGGTCTAAGGATGACCACAAACTCATTTGGTGGTTTTGGGATGACCACAAACCAATCTGGTGGTTTTGGGATGACCAGAAACCGAATGTCTAGCAGAAGCTGATGTCTTCTACTAAATGACATGGTTTTAAGTTGACCATAAACTAACAAGATCTCAAGGCTCAAAAATATGAAAATGTAACAAGCAGAACTTCATGTCTTCTGCTCAATTGGTGGTTTTAAGATGACCACAAACTATAAACAACAATAACAAGAAGAACTTTATGTTTTCTGCTCAATTGGTGGTTTTAAGTTGACCACAAACTATCAAGAATAATATGTTCAAGAACAAGATTGCATACCAGGAACTAGGTTGCATACTTGATCATCTGTTCACAGGCTTTAAATCAAATTTGGAACCTGACTCAAAATCAAACTTGGAACCTGACTCAAATAGACTTCCCCCATGTCAGGGACAAGTGGTTCCAATTACCTTGACCGTCATTCACAAGTATGGCCAAGAAGAGATCCAACACATCAATTGTCTTCCAGCGGAGTCTGAAGACTCGATCTTCAACTCAGAAGACTACATCAACTCGGCCCCGATCATACCCTAAATCATAAAATATTGAAAAACACTCATGTCCATCAACTGTAGAAATATCTCCAATCAAGTACGACTGTACTTGTGTATAAATCCGACGATAAGACTGCTCCAATAAATGGGCTTCCAAATGCCAACTCCAATCATAGATGATTTTAGGAGCTAAATTTCACTCATGGGCTAATTTTCCATGGTTTTTCCAAAAACGAGATTCTCTATTTTAAAAAAGATTTGCCCAAATTCTATAGGATAAAATTATTTTACCTTAAAAATCGCCAAAATTTTATAAAAACTATATAAAATCCTTAGAAATTTGAATAATTTTACAAAAATATCGCCAATCATTTATAGTTGGCATATGAAGGATTAGTAAGATTCACCAAGGTTTCTAAATTTTAAAATAAATTTCAATACTTAAAATCATCCCTGACTCCAATTCCCTAACCATTCAAAATGAAGTTGTTTCTGCTTGTGCTTTTGGCACCTTACTGAGGGGTGATTTGGCTTCCCAAAAAATTTGCATGGATGAAGATTAAAACAATTTGACTTATCATGGCCAAACCGATGAGAGTGTTTGCACTATATGGATTCTTTATCTGACTTATTATCATGATCTGGAATATCTGTAACAACATCTTCATCAACAATATCATGTACTTGTTCCTTACCAATATCCTCAAGCTCTGTCGTCTTATCATCATTCAAAAAACCTCCACTCACAAAGAAAACATGTTTGTAATAATTAGGAATATGAAAAATATTGTTAGCATCATTTTCATATCCTAGTCCATTTCGATTTCGTTTAAAGTGTAATTCTTCCCATGGTCGAACAATTCTAATTTCTTTGCCACATTTATCTGCAACTTTTTTTGTAATAGGGATTTCATCTAATTCATCTTCATGTTTATGACTTTCATCACTAGTTAATTGAGCGTCTTCATTCTCATCCTTGATGTCATTGTGTTTGTTAAAATCACATTGTTGGTGTCGAATCAAACTTAACTTATCACACAACAACTTGTTTTGATGTTTGAACATATCAATCTTCTTGTGTGTTACTTGTAAACAAGTAATCATTGTGTTGAGGATGCACTTGTTTATTGCAATTGTAGATTCCGTAGTTGATTTAACTAATGTGTGCAATATTGTAAATATTTCTTCAATTCTTGCCATTATGCAGAATATGGAAGAGAGATGTTTGTATGTTGATGCCACAAAGTTCAATTGTGTATCCTGTTGTGCATGTTGATCGTCCGTTGCATGAATGCCAAAAACTACAGGATAACCAATGAATTACCAATGACATAGACGTATAGAATTTTCCTAAGACATACCCCCTTATTCAATTTCGGGTAGGTCAAAGACTTAATAACACCAAATACAATTTTGCAAATACAATTTGTGGACCCCTTATAACACCTTTACAACCACCTTATAACTTCATTACAAAAATCATACTAACAAATGCTCTTAACAAGAAACCCTTATAACTTCATGTACATTTAACTATAATACTGGAGAAAACTCCTCCATATAGATTTTCAATCTCCTTATGCTTTATTCTTCATATAGTAAATTCTTTATAAATCCTTTCACACCAAGCCTTTTAAATTTCTCTTTTGTAAGAAGTGATATTTAAAAATCGATATTGCTCCATTCCAAAAATACCAAAAGATCCCAAGAGCATACTTTGAATGAAAATATTGATTTCCCCTTCAATAGAAATCCTCCATCAACAACTTTTCGTATTTTTAACTTTACTCCAAAAATATTAGGACTTCCTTTAAAATAAACACTTTTTATAAGCATCCTCCGTTAAAATTAAAATAAAATATTTTTTCCATCCCTTTTCTTAAAAATAAATAAATGTTTATAATTCCTCCAACCTATATTTATTGGATTGTGATTTCTCCAATCGCCAATCGCCAATAGCCACTAGCAAAGCTTCATTTAAAATAATATATGCAGATTATTTAAAACTTATGCAGGTTTACAGATGCATGCTTAAGGCTTCTTATAGCTCGGTCTTAGTGGCTCCTCACAAACTGAGGATCTTTCTTTAGTACGGACAATTTGAATGCTCTTCACTCATCTGCGCTCCTTTGGACTACAAATCCATGCCTTTAAACATATTTTAAATTAGGACCAGTGCGAATGGCCAGTGCGTGTGTTGTTACGCCCTGCATACACGACCTTTGATGCCAATCTTCTTCCGCTCATATTATGCAAAACAGTATTAAGTCTTTCTTTGCATGCGACACTACACTTCAACTCTATGGAATGGAAATACTACATGATCTACCATAGGGTGATTTGCTACAGGTCTAGAATTCGATTCTTCACTTTTTTATCTCATACAACCCAACAACTTCAAGATCTATGTCAACATTCAGAAATCAATTCAAATGAATGAAAACACTTACCGATTTCAACATCGATCACAAATTTGGATTTGAAGGATTTGTTCTATCTCCCACTAAATCCACGCCACACCATACTTAAATCAAATGGCTTAAATAAATGCAGCAATTCAATGTTCACTGAAACCAACAACCTCAAGCTTTATAATCTTGGTTCTGCAAACACTTACATGATTCATTTCTTCTTCAATGCATCTCTCGACCTAATTCCACACTTTCTTAGACGTCTCTCATAGGCTCTTGGAAATTACACAGAACCAAACCTACTTTCCTCCATTGCATCTGTCTCTCTCCACACACACAAACGGTCACTTTTCAACGTTCTTTACCAGGCTTACATGTAGGCTTCTCACAGTTTCTTTCATCTTCATGCTTCATCCATTCACAATCTCACAGTCATTGAGATCATAAATGGGATTTGATAAACCAATAGGCCTCTAAGATCATCTACATGCTCTGATACCACTGTTAGATTCATAATGAAGAAAACAACAGAAACATAATATAAAGAATTGAAGCAATCAAGAAACCATGATTAACAAATATAAATAAACACTGGCAGAAAAGGCATACTCTGTATTCATCAATGCTTCAGATAATCATGTACATAGACGTACATATATAATACAAGAAAACCATAACTTTCATGTAACTGTATAACAGTTAGGTTAACTTAACTAACTTATGATTAGAGTTTTAACACACAGAAGATATACAATACAATAGAGACATAGATATACATGGTTCACCTAGTGTGGGATATGTCCACCAGAGAAGTTGTCAGGTCCTTCCTTTATTATTATCCAACAAATGAAATGATACAACCTACAACACACTTGTTGTAACTTGGTGGTAACCAGACTCCAGATTAATCTTATTGAAGTATTTGGTCCCCTTGAGCTAGTCAAGGAGATCATCAATTCGGGGAATTGGGTATCGTTTCCTGACTGCGATTTTATTTAGGGTCTGTTAATCAATGCAGAGTCACCATGTCCTGTCTTTCTTATGCACAAGTACGATTGGTATTCCACAAGGTGATGAGCTTGGTCAGATGTGCCCCTTTTTTAGCAGCTCTTGGATATGGTGCTTGATTTCCTCATTTTCTAACAGAGACAGGCAATACACTGGCCCATTGGGTAGTGGTGCACCGGGGGTCAAATCGATTGAATGCTTGACCTGACAGTGCAAAGGTACCCCAATGGGTGAGGAGAATATATCTTTATATTATTCCACGACCTTATCCACTTGATTCTACTGCGTTGAGAGACCTATCGTGGAGGCCATGGATGTGGCTTCGACCTTCCACTCACTTTGAGCACGAATGACAAATAAGACAAACTTCCCGGTTTGAGAGATGACCTTCATGCATTGATTGACAGAGATCAAGGAAATGGAAGTAGGTGGGACTACCTTAGGTATCTTGTACAATTTTGTGTCCAAAGTAATAATAACACTGCAAGGCCTAGACTCATATAGATCATGATGTTTCCATAAATAAGGTTTTCCCAATAGAGCATCAAAAAATTCAAGGGGGGAGACATCACACAATACCTCATCTTTGAAGGGCTTGATGCCTTAGGACATGAGACACTGTTCGCTAACGCAGAGATCTCTCCCTTGGCAGAGCCATCCAACAGTTGTGGGTGTGGTGTTTTCAACATGGCCAACCTCTTGAAAAACTCCACTGATATGAGGTTCTTTTGACTACCGCCATAAAAAATGAAGTGCAACATAGTACCCTTCACCCACATCTATGAATGAAAGAGGCACTCGCCTTCCTCTGGTTCATCTAGTTCATTGAGCTAAATCTTGGTTCATCTAGTTCAACATGGCCAACCACTTGAAAACCTCCACTCAAATGAGGTTCTTCTGACTACCGCCATCAACAATGAAGTGCAATAGAGTACCCTTCACCCACATCTATGAATGAAAGAGGCACTCACCTTCCTCTGGTTCATCTAGTTCACTGAGCTGTATCTTGGTGGTAGCAATGGTGGAACTAGGTTCTGTGTCAATGATCCTTCTCCCTTTTTCTGGTTCTGACTCAAAATTGGAACCCACATCTGATTTAGAGGCTCTCACCCTGACCACCAATGACTACTTTGAATGGCATTCAATAGTGTTATGACAAGGGCTCTTATGGAACTCACACTACTTCCCTGTGTCTTTCTTTGTCTTCCCATTGTACTTCTTTGTTTGTATCTTAGACTGGTTGTCCCGAGGTTTTCCATCCTTTCTCTGTCCTTTGTTATATGGTTTTGGGTTTCCTTTTCCCTGCTTCTATTGTGAGGGGTTCACATACCCAATCTGTCACATCTTTTGTTTAATATTTTTCTCAATTTTGACAGCATATTGATAGGTCACGCCCAAGGATGAGATGTCTAGAAACTCCATTTTTTCTATATGTATCTATGCAAATCGTTGCATTACTTGAGCACCAAATATCCCTCAGAGTCTTTATACCTAGCTTGGTGCGCAAGGTATGGAAAAACTTTGTGAACTCTGGCACTATTTGGTCCATTTCCTGCCACAATGTGGTCCATTTTGTATATAAGTCGTCATAACTTCCAACATGGTAGTATTTTTCCTTAATAACATGCCTGAAATAACCCCAAGTGGGTGTGACTACAAATAATGGAGATTCCTCTGTTGCCTTTTTCTCAAATAAATTCCCCCACCAATCTTTGACATGGGGGACAACCTTAAGGAGTGGAAATGTAATATTTTCTCTATCGAAAAAGTTATGGACAAAAAAATACCCTTCTAGAAGGTTTAACCATTTGTCTACAACATTCGCATTTGACCTTCAAATATAGGAATATAAAAATTGATCTGTACCTTGAAGGGCGAAGCACCTCCGCTCAAGGAAGATGTGTCGCATGTTAGTTGTCATCGAAGGATTTGTGAAAAATTATCCATCATCTCATTCATCTGTCACGCGAGGGATTCCTTGAGAACTAGTTTAAAGGGATCTCTTTCCCCATCATCTCTCTTTTCTCCCCCCATGGGAGACAGTCGGGTTCAGCAAGGCCGATCTTGCAAAAGCTCAACTAGTTCGAGTCCCAATTGCTTATACCTTGACCTCATTGGGGACATGCACAAAGAAACAAATGAAGAGCATACCACTTTGATATCACTGATCTAGATTTACGAGCAGAACGAAATGAAACACAACTATATAAGATTAACATAGATATATGGTGAACAATAACAGAGATACAATGAAACTTGATTTTTATTCAATAAAGAAATATGTTGAAACTGTAAAATGAAAAATGAAGCAATCTTGTTCGAATGGTGGTAGCTAATCTTTGAGAAGAGATGTGACAACTATGTGCATTCATCTTAGCACATTACAATGAGGCCTCCAGGCATTTTTAGCATCAAGAAGTAATGAGAAAATCGTAGACATCCAAAAACCTAACCCTAGGAGATAAAGTGTCAAAATTCACGTGGGCCCCAATGGGGTAAGTTGGTACATCAACTTCCCAAGGTCGTAACTTTTGCATACCATCTATGTTTTAGGCACACGATAGCCCATTGGAAAGGTCTATCCAAGGACTACACACGTTTCCACCACACTCTGAATCCATTTATAGTGTGACTGTGGCGATCCCAAAAATGTTTTTTAGGGCCGCAAAACAACCCCAGAAGTTTAGGACCTAAAAAGATAGAAAAACAAACTACCAAGATGAAAAATATATGTGAGCCAGTTGGAATAGGTGGGTGGCCACCGATATCCACCTAGATCATCCTTCGTGAATTGTGTTCTTGTAATTGTTATGTACATATGAAGAGTTGTAGGTGATAGGAATGGTCACCCATTGGGGAACACCGAGATTCATTTACACATGTATATATGCACCTATCATACTAATGCATAAATCATCAAGTGTGGAGTTATTTTTTTCCATCCCTGACCCGATAGTGGTATCAGATCCTGGCCTAAATCCATGAATATATTCCTTGGTGTTTGCCAAAATGCCTCCAACTTTCCTTCCCATCAACCTCTAGGTGATTCTCTGGTCTCTTATCTACTCTTTCCACTAGTCTATTAGTTTGCGCTCTATCTCCTCATGACCAAAAAACACTAACCCTAAAACACTGGTATGGCATGCACGACTCTCTCATACACTCTCGTTTAACCTGAAAAAAAATAGAAAAACCTGACTCCGCAAACCGTAGACCTCCTCCATCATTCTTGTGATCCTTTCACACACCACTTCACACTATCTACTCTCACCAACCGCTCCATTCTACTCTCATGCCATTTTTCACTATCTACTGGTAGTAGATGTTACTGGTTATACGAAACCCTAAACTCATTTTTGGCCTCAAGCTCATCCTTTGATCTCACTTACATCTCCAGGGTTCTTCCTCACACACATTTTAATATTCAATCGAATCGTCACCTATGAAAAAACCTGCATTGAGAATTCACCGCATACTCGTCCCTCGACCTCACGTACATTTCCAAGGTTCTTCGTCGCACACAATTTAATATTCATCAAAACTTCACTAAAACCCTAGTATTGATGCACGAGCTACCTCACAATTGTACGATTGAACAATCTCACAATCCACTCACGGAATACCTAGTACCCCCATCTCTCACATCGCCATACATTGTTTCCCATATCTCCCATGCATCACTGCTTCAATAAAGTCACGTGAGCCCTCCATCGTACCTATTTTTTTATGAGAATTGACCATAATGAAGGAGCAGTCTTCAATGAGATTCCTATAGAAAATCCAGTCCACGTGGAAGCATTCTCAAAAGAAATATCGTAGAATAATCCAATGAGCGGTTTTAATGAGAGATTGAATTTACGGATGCCAATCGAGGGCTCTATGATAGAGTTTCAAAGCTCCAAGTATACCAGAAGCTGTGAGATTGTTTACAATAGTGATCAACCTAGGTGCAAATTTTCCAAGTGATACATTGAAAGGTAAACCAACCAAAACCCATAGAAATCTCAATCTCATTCTTATACATCACGGATAATGCAACTATAACAAGAAGAACTAGTATATTGGCCTTGTAAATCCTACTTTCTTTGGTAAATTTTCCTTGGTGAGTGTAAATAGTATTGATGCATTATTGAGCTCACAGTCTGCTGTGTTTTTACTTAAATCACTATATCCTTCCAATTGCATTGAGATCTTGTTGTAAAAGTGGAGTGCCTGTGGCCCCAAATATTTAAGATCTCTTTATGTTGCATTTTTTTAGAAATAATAGGAATTTACATTTTCACACAATGGATCTTACACCCATCAACATCCCATTCATCCATAGAATAGGTTTGGGTTGAATTTATAAAATGAAAGGAAGTAGAAAGAAGAACTTGATAGTTATGGGAGGTTGGCATATTCTCCAACAAAGATATGATCTTCATTGTACCCATTGCAGAAAGAATGGGTCACATGAAGCCACTGATTGTAGAGTTCCATGGCAGATGGTCAAAGAAGAAAGACAGAGTCAGAAAAAAGCCAAAGATAGAAACTCAAACCTAGTAAGAGGTAAATCACATGTTAATTATGTTGTTTCCTATTGCAATATAGGAGTCATTGAAGATCTATTTAATACTTTATTTTCTTATTGGGGAGATGCATGGATTCTTGACACATGTGCAACCTCTTACATCAAATTTTGAAAATATTTATTCGAAGACTTCGGTGATAATGTAGACAACATAGTGTACTTTGTAGATAGATCAAGTCTCAAACCTTCGAGAATGGGAACCATCAGACTTCAGTTGCCTAGACTCCCGACTTTTCTTTTGCACAATGTACACTATCTTCTAGAAATGAAAAGAAAATTGTCCCAGGAAGGACTCTGAAAACATGGTTGTTATGACCAGAATGGGAGATGGAAGATTGTTGAAGATGAATGGGACATCTTCCCATACACACAATGTTGCATACCTCTTTGATCACGGTGAAGGTATAATGTCATCTAGTAATTTTTGGTATGCTATATTTTGCCATATCAATTATGACAATCTTCATTTAATGAGAAAGAATGGTATTTTTGGTCTTCCTAAGATTCCCAGAAAACTAAAACAATATGATGCATGTATCCTTGGAAAGCATAGAAAACAACCTTTCCATGATTCTGTTTCCAGATAATGTAGAAAGATTGAACTGATTCATTCTGATTTGTGTGACCCTATAATTGTTCCTTATTCAAATGGAAATAAATATATAATGTCCTTTATTGATGATTACACGAGGATGTGTTGGGTATAGTTGTTGAAAGATAAATCACAAGTTTTTGAAACATTTAAAAAATTTCATGAATGGATTCAAAATGAAGCTCAGTTTTGTATTGTCTCTCTTTGCACTAATAATGGAAGATAATATACATCTAATGAATTTTAAAGCCACCTTCGACAAGATGGGATCAAACATCAAACCCGTTCCATACAATCCTCAACAAAACGATGTGGTTGAACGAATGAACAAGACACCCCTAAATATGATCCATTCCATGATGTTTTTCAAGAATGTTAAATCGATGTTTTGGGATAATGCAGTTTTATGTGCAGTTTATGTAAAAAAAAGGTGTCCATATCATGTTATAAAAAACAAGACTCATGAAATGTGGTATGTCCACATTCCTTTGGCGAGGCATCTCAAGGTCTTTGGTTCCGTCTGTTATTCCTTGATTCTTAAGGAGAAAAGAAGAAATCTTGATGCAAGGAGTCGGAAGTGCATCTTATGGGGGATACTAAAATACCACCAAGGGGTATTGTCGTTATGATGAGACAAACAAAAATTTCATCCTTTCCATAGATGTTATATTTCTTGAATCCTCCAATAAAGAAGAAACTCTCGAGAGACAGCTTGATCATCTGGACATATTCACTCGTGTAAAGAAATATGATGAATTTGATGATGAGATTCCACATCTTGAAGGGGGGTCCCTATCTTGGGTCAATCTCTGGAATATCCTTTTGTAGCACCATCTCCCCCACATGAAGAAGTTCCTTCCACTTCATCAGAACTGAAAGTTGAGCTGGATGATGTGATCAAGCAGATTGAAGAGTTGAGACTTGATGAAAACTCAATACCATCTCAATCAGTCGAGAAACCTATACCATCTCAGAAAGTTCCACCAAAATGGATCACAAAAACAGTTGAAATTTTTCATCCTAATGAGATCGAAAAGACAGAAACCATATTTTCCTAAAAAAATTATGGAGGTAATGTAGATAATTCAAACTCAGGTGATGTAGAAGATATGGATGTTTCATATGATTGTGAGTTGAATTTATCTGCTAACCATGAACCAACTTCCTTTAAAGAAGCCACTTCTCATGATGAATGGAAAAAATCCAAGAAGAAGGAATATGATGCTCTCATAAAAAATGGGACATGGAAGTTGTTGGACCCTCCATATGGAACCAAACTGATTGGCTGCAAGTGGGTTTTCAAGAACAAGTACACATCAGATGGCTCACTTGAAAAAAAAAAAAATCAAGTCTTGTGGAAAAATGATTTGCACAGAAATAAGGTGTTAATTATGAGGAGAATTTTTCCCCCACAACAAAATGGGCTACCATTTGCACTCTATTTTCCATGGCAACACAAAATTGATCGAAAATTCATCAAATGGATGTGAAGAGTACTTTCGTGAATGGAGACTTGAAGGAGAACGTGTTCATGTCTCAAGCAGAAGGATTTTTTGTGAAGGGACAAGAACATAAGGTATGCAAGCTCATCGAATCCTTGTATGGCTTGAAACAAGCACCGCGAGCATGGTATGAAAGGTTAATCGAGCATCTTTTGAAATTAAATTTCAAGCATTTCAACCTTGACAATGCAACTTTGTTTGTCAAGAAAGTTGGAAAAAAAATTGTACATTTTGTAGTATATGTAGATGGTTTGTTCATAACAAGGAACAATGAAAACTACATTGCATCCATAAAGAAAGAGTTGAAGAAAGGCTTCGAGATGACAGATTTGGGACATCTTCACTACTATTTGGGCCCTTGACAACTTCAATATAACTATAGTAATTTATTTATATCGATGTATACATTTTTGTACATTAGTCTCTTCAATTTCAACCAACAGATTGACTTATTTTTATAAAGATATTGACAAAGTTTAATTCATGAACCTAATATTTATTACAATAAAATTAAATTATTATGAATTTATTAGAATGGAACTTGAGTTTAATTATGGATACACCCAAGCTTATAGATTTTTTTTGTTTGTTTGTTTTTGTTTTTGTTTGTTTGTTTGTTTTTTCCGTTTTTGTATTTTATTTAGAGTTTATTGTGGAGAGTGAGTGGTGTTTTTTCATTATTCATGGGTTATGATGGTTATTTTTATTAAAATGTCATGAAAATTAATATTTCAACAATTTCTATTTTTTTAGAGTGATGATTCAAAATTGTAAATTGTAATGAAAAATATTGATATTATTACATCAATAGATTTCATATTAAGATTAAAATAGGTTTGAGTGAATCTTGTTGGTATGCATTCAACAACATTCCCTACATGACATGGTTATTCAATAAGAAATCATCCATACCAACCACTATATCATTGTCTTCATCCTCAACATGTGAATAACTAGTGTCACTGAAGAAATTATGATTGGTGACTCAAGATGATTGATTCAACCATGCCTAGTATGCTTCCTCTCCAAGTTGTTCTTGTTTAGAAACCTTCTCTTAAGTTGACATAGTAGTGGGGTGCAAAGGTATATGTTAGATATGTCGCTCATCATCCAAATCCTAATTGCAAAAATATTGAATATTAAATTGATGATAATAGTAAACAAAATGCATTTAGTATGTTCAAACACTAGAGAACTTTTTTATTAGTAGCATGGACTTCATTTTCCAATATATATGAAGCTATACACTTTGTAAAACAAATGTCGCATTAAGCAATAGATTTACATTAATTCCATTGAAAATCCAAAAATACAATTACTCTTGATGATATTTTTCTTATAGCCCGAGGGGATGTCTAAACATATTTTTAATGCAAGTTGCCTTTAGTGAGTGGTTGGTGGTCTACAAAATTTATATTCTATTAACAACTCATCACTAGAAGACAAACTATGTATTGCATGCATAACACCAAATTTGGATGCCTTGCTTTTCATAAATAACTCTTTGTCATTCGAGTGTTCCTTGAATGAAAAAGTTGTGTTGAATAGGGAACACTTACAATTATTATGAACTTTACAATGTTGATGAGGTAAAGTTACTCTCAATTTTCCTCTACCATCTACCTATGGTATCTTTCTCAAGATAATAGTTTGTGACATTTTGTACTAGTGGCATATCCTATGCATATGAACTTGATCCCTAATTAGGATCCTACAAAATTCAATGCATACTTATTTGAATGCAAGTTTCCTTTAATGAGTGGTTGGCAGTCTACAAAAGTTATATTTTATTAACAACTCATCACTAGAAGACAAACTATGTATTGCATGCATAACAACAAATTTGGATGCTTTCCTTTTCATAAACAACTCTTTGGCATTGGAGTGTTCCTTGAACGAAAAACTTGTATTGAATAGTGATCACCTACAATTATTATGAACTTTACAATGTTTTTTTTTTTTTTTTTAAGTAAGAAGAAAATATATATTAAAAAAACCTGCCAGAGGCAAAAAGGGGGAGCCCAGTTACAATCATGGTCTANAAACCAGCCCATTTAGCCACTGATTCATTAAAGTTTGATACATCATACTAAGCATTAAAGTTTGAAACTTAAAGATCATTAACAGAAATTGACACATAACCTAGGTGGTAGCCATGTAGCTTGGCCAGGTGCCTGGGAGATCCTCGGGCCCAGGCTCCTCTTCGATGATCGACGTACCATCTCCCCAATGCACTTCAGCCTGCGCTGTGGCTTCGATGCTCGGACAGTTGCTAATAGTGTCCTGCGTCTCAGGCTTGATCTCAGTCTCGCCATGCTTCTTTTCCTTCCCTGGCCAGGTTCCTTGGAGATCCTCGGGCCCAGGCTCCTCTTCGATGATCGGCGTACCATCTCCCCAGTGCACTTCAACCTGCGTTGTGGCTTCGATGCTCGGGCAGTTGCTGACAGTGTCCTTCCCGTGCTGTTCGCCAGACTGCATCATGACCTTTCCGCTGTGGGTGGTTGGGTCGGGACCTTTACTCTCATCCTTTCTGACATTGCTCGTGTCATTAGCTGCTTCAGGCATGGGAGTCGCTCTGCTCGCATCTGTGTGGATAGACGCCTGCAGAGTGGACAGGAGCTGGAGGAATAACCCAATTTTCTCATTGTTTAATTCTAGGCGGAACTGTAAGTCCTCCACTCCCCCGCGAAGCTCGAAAACTAAGCCCTGGAGGATGGACAACTTGTCTCTGAGTTGCTCACCACGGATTGTGTCCTTAGAAGAGTGATCCATATGAGGCTGGTCGCGTGAAGGGGGAGGGTTTGGGGTTGCAGAAGAGCCAAGAGGGGCCGCTTGACCAGGATAGGATAGTGCAGCCATCGACAAAGAGTGTATGACATGCAAGGCTGAGCTGAGCATCTGAGGAACGAGCTCTAGGTGGTGGATGGACTCGCTCAGGGGAGGTTGCACGGAGGGGGGAGTCGTAGGCCGAAGAGGCCTCTAGGGAGAGCCTCGTCGAGGCTTCCATTGCAACCTGCGCTTATGCTTCGGCATGGGATGACTGAAACGACAAGCAAAGGTCCAGAGGTGAGGGAGAGTAATCGGGTGGCAGTCTGCTCTAGCCCACGACAACCATAGTCGCGGATGGGAGAGCGCTCTCTGCCACCAAATCAAGCTACGAGCCGAACAAAGAGCCATAACCAGGTGCAATTCCATATCAAATTCGACGGAGGGGGGAGGCGTTAATGCCCACTCGCTTGACATGAAGGGTAATAAAGTCACATGAGGGTGGCCAGTGGGGGCACGAGCCCGTCACATGGCTCCATGCCCCACTGGCGTTCTGCGCTCCCCTCCGCTAGCCCCGTGTCTTCCACTAACACCCCATCCGGGGGAACATCCACCATTCTGGCTTTGCGAATGCACTGCTGCAGAATAGGGTGATTGGGTTCCAGATATGCATTGCAGATGAACTCCGACTCTCGCCTGTTGAGGCCTATATTGGCCAGAGTATCCGCCACTTGATTCACGTTTCTTCTGACGTGGGTAGGGATGATGGCCAAGTCTGGTCGTAGGGAATCGGTGATGCTCTAGAGTCCATGCAGGAGGCGCCAACTAGGCGAGATTCTGTCTGGGCTGACTCCATTTAATATTTTACGCAGCAGGCTGATGATGATTTGGGAGTCTCCCTCCACGATTAGTTTGGAGTAGTTGTTTTTGATGGCCATCTGTAGACCCTTAGAAAGACCCCAGAGCTCTGCTGCATTGTTCGTGGAGTGTCCTATGGAACCAGCTCCAATGAGAAGGNAACAGGAGGAGGGACTGCTCTGAGAGGGGGGCGGTACAGAAGGCGTACTCGTCTACAGGGGGGATGGTGGGGTCCAGAAGTGGAGGATGGGGATTTCGTCAGGGTGCCTGTTGAAGTGATCGTCAGCTCGGAGCTGGGGCGGGATGGATTCCAGGATGTTGCAGTAGCATAATTTCCATCGGTGCTGCCACGGGAGGGAGAGGCCTTTGAAGAGTCGGTTGTTTCTTTCTTTCCAGGTTTGCCACAGAATGAAGCCTGGTATAAGCTGCCAGAACCGATTTAGGAGGGGTGAATGGAAAGCTTGGTCCCGCCAGTTGGCAATGGTCTCCAGTATGTTGTCCCTACGTCGGTCGAAAGTCCTCATAACAATCACCATCTGATCCCAGAGCTAGGCGGTGTAATGGAAGGAGTTGAGAATATGTTCCATCGTTTCCTCTGCCTTGCCACACAGTGAGCACATAGAAGGCCCCACGAACCCCCTTTTCGTTAGGTTGTCCCATGTGAGAATACTGGAGTGTGCTACTAGCCAGAGGAAGAGGGTAATTTTAGGCCAGTGCTTTAAATTCCGGAGTTTGCTCCATAATTGCATATTGGGGAGGGGGTCTGAGGGGACCCTGAGCCGGTATGCTTCTCGGGTGCTGAAGGTGCCACGCGGTTTGTGTCCCCACCTCAGAATGTCCTCTCCTTCTATCATGGGAATTCTTCGCTTCTGCAATTCCTCCTGCAGAGGGCCTATATGCACGTCTGGCTCCAGATTGAGGCGTTCTCTGTCCACATGCCACTGGCGCCACGTATCTTCCTGGGGGTCGACCTTCCAGTAGTTAGCCACTCTTGTTAATCCTGTCCGAGTGGCCTGTGTGCTGATGTTAAGGGCCCATTCCTCCTTACCCAGTATTGGCCATTGTTGCCAGGAGTCCTGCCAAAACAGGGCAGTCCTCCCATTTCGGATATCCCAGAAAACATGTTCGGTGACCAAGTGCTGATTCTGCATAGCCGCAGTCCAGATCAAGGAGCCCTGAATGTCTTCATCCCACCGGATTAAGTTTCTTTCTGCTATATTTGGAGCATATTTCTTCCTCCAGAGTTGGGCCCAGAGGTCATTGGGGCTCTTTAGCCAGCGCCACCAAATCTTGGCACTGAGGACTTTGTTCATGATGACCGGATCCCTTAGCCCTAGGCTGCCTTGCTCCTTGGGGCGACATAGTTTGTCCTAGCTAACCAGAGCCATTTTCTTCCCCGTATTGAGTCCCTTCCAGATGAAGTTCTGTTGAAGACCTTTGATGGTATTGAGGACAAACTTTGGAGCAGCCAGCGCTGAAAAGAAAAAAATCGGAAGGGCTTGGAGGACAGCTTTAAGGAGAA
>JASDQU010736285.1:29879-49430 GCA_032191745.1 Picea mariana | reverse complement strand
TTCCCCGTATTGAGTCCCTTCCAGATGAAGTTCTGTTGAAGACCTTTGATGGTATTGAGGACAAACTTTGGAGCAGCCAGCGCTGAAAAGAAAAAAATCGGAAGGGCTTGGAGGACAGCTTTAAGGAGAATGAGACGGCTGGGAAGGTTAAGAACCCTGTAGGTCCAAGAGGACAGCCGCTTGGTGAAGGTAGACAGGAGGTGTTCCCACGAGGAGTTCCGGAGTGCAGTGTCTATCAGTGGGATACCAAGGTATTTGGACGGAAGGGAGCTTCTGCTGAAACCGAGAATGCCCGAGATGTGGCGCTGTATTGGAGAGGGAGTATTGAAGAAGAAGACTTGGGACTTGTCCTTGTTGCAATCCAAACCGGAGGCCTCAGAGAAAGTTTGAAGGATACCCAGGAGAGAGTTAGCTTCCCGGACCGTTGGGCTACCCATCAGGAGGGTGTCGTCAACGAATTGACTATGCGAGACAGGCGGGGAGATTCCATGGAGGGGCAGTCCTGATAAATGCTTTGACTCAATCGCTGCATGGATGGATCTGCTAAGACCTTCGACCAAGATAATAAAAAGGAAGGGGGAGAGGGGATCGCCTTGCCTGATCCCTCGGGACGAGGTGAAGGGTTGTGAGGGCACACCATTGACAAGGATAGAGAAGAAATCTGTGGAGGTGAGATTCAGGATCCAATCTACCCATTTTGAATCAAAGCCAAAAGCCAGCAGCATTGCGCACATATAGCCCCAACTGATCTTGTCAAAGGCTTTAGAAAGGTCCAGTTTAAGAAGCATACCTAGGGTTTTGGTTTTCTGCAGGGAGTGGATCACTTCATGAGCTAGGATGACACTGTCTAAGATCTGTCTTCCCTCCACGTAGCCAGATTTCTCCAGGGAAATAATTGAAGGCATGATGGTTTTGAGTCTTCTGGCTATCACTTTTGTGAGGAGCTTATAGATAACATTACAGAGCGCGATGGGCCTGAACGCCTTGGGTTGATGAGCCTGCCCCTCTTTGGGGACTAAGGTGATGAAGGTTGCATTGAGAGCCTTGAGGACTTGTCCCGATGCTCAGGAATCTTCCAGGATTTCCCAGACTTCTGTTCTAATCATCGCCCAACAGTAATGAAAGAAATCGTTGGTGAAACCATTAGGGCCAGGAGCCTTACCTTTCGGAGTTTCCTGAAGAGCTTGGTCCACTTCCTCGATGGTTATTGGTCTGAGCAGGCCGACGTTCTGCTCCTGAGTGACAAGTGAAGGCACATGCTGCGTGATCCTATTGATGGCTTCTGATCTGTCTGCCTGCGGTTCCGTGAGGAGGTTTTGGAAGTGCCTTATCAGGGTGGCCTCCATATCTTCATGCGAATGTAAGACGTCCCCTTCATCGGAGATGAGATGCGTGATTTTGTTGGTATGACGCCTTTGAATGACTGTCCTATGGAAAAATTTAGTGTTGCGCTCTCCCTCTTTGAGCCATTGCACCCTCGATTTCTGTCGCCAAAGAATCTCTTCTTGACACCTCCTGTCTTCAAGCTGCTGATTGATGCCTGTTTCCTGTGCCTTAAGCTCTTCTGTTAGTCCCTGTAGCCTGATCTGATGATGAATGTTTTCCATTTGTGCTGTAAGCTGTTTTTTAGCATCAAAGATATTCCCGAAGGTGTTCTGATTCCATAGTTTGAGAGTGTGCTTGAGGTTCTTCAATTTCTGCTGAAATTTGTACATTTTGGAGCCCCGAAGAACCTCTGCTTCCCTCCACCAGGTTTGGATGTTTTTTTGGAAGTCAGGATGGTCTAGCTCGAATGACTCAAATCTGAAGGGTTTCTTACCCGAGGTGGCTGAAATATCCACCCATAGTTGTAGCGGCCAGTGGTCGGATCCAGGGAAATTGAGTATAGTGGACTCCATAGAGGTGCCTTCCAGCATGAATGCTTCTGAGACTAGAAATCTATCCAGCCTGCAAGCTATTTGGTGAATTCCCATTCTTCTATTTGTCCAGGTATGGAGGCCATTGCTGGTGTTCAGATCTATTAAGCCAAGATTGTCTATGAGACTGTTGAAGTCGTCAGATTCCCTATCCAGCCGGCATGAACCTCCTCTTTTCTCTTCCAAGCTACGTATGAGATTGAAGTCACCTCCTACAATCCAGTTCCTATGCTGGGTGTGGTTCGATGTCTAGCTTAGGCTCTTGAGAAAGGCTTGCTTATCCCTTGGGTTGGTTGGGCCATAGACATTGATAATATGTCCAGGCTTGCTTGAACCTATGAGCCTGTAATCAGCTGTGATGGCCCATCTAGTGGCCGAGAGATTTTCCATTATTATTGTACTGGTATTCCATAAAATAGCTAATCCACCGGCTGTGCCTGTGGCATCTATGGACATTGCTGCCCCCTGCTTCTAGCATTTGGGGAGTAGTTTGTCAATATCTTCTGAGCTACATTTTGTTTCTTGAAGGAATAGAACGTCTGGTTGCTCTGCTATGATCAACTCCCATAGCCATTTTTGCTTGCTACACCCGTTGAGACCTCTAATGTTCCATGTGATGACCTTCATGATGACGGGGGGGTGGGAAGGGGAGGGAAGCTATCCGAGATCAGGTTGATTTGTCCGGAGTTCACCATATAGTTTCCTATTTCCTGTATGAGTTTGTTGGTGGATTTTCTGCCCTGTTTTTTCTCATCTTTTTGGAATTTGTTTGGGTTTTTTGATTGACCTCCCTGGATTCCGAGGCCTTTGCTAGCTCGCGTTGAGGATCCGACAGAGGAGTTGAGAAACACTTTGTGTACCTTTCGCAGCTGGTCTCTGGGAATGGTGTTGAGTTTCTGCTACCTGTAGGCATGCTCCAAATGCTCCAGATCTACCCTAGCTAGGTCCTGTTCCTCTAGTTCCATGTCCGCCTCCCCATCCTCTGTCTCCGGTGGGTCTTGTTGTTCTTTGCTTATGTCAAGTGGGTTGATATTCGGCGCCTTGAGCATAGTGGGTCGTTCTCTGCCTGGGTCAGTGAATGGGGGTTCAACTTCTGGAGGTCTGTCCTCCGATGGGGCATGGGTGGCCCCGTCTCCTCTTTGATCTTGCAGGATTGCAAATTTGTTGCTAGTTGAGGGGCCTTTACTTACCTGAGCTTGCCTCTTTGGTCCCTGATGCCTTTTCCCCGTTGGTTGTACAAATCTGTCCTTGTCCTTACCTCCTTAGATATTCCCTTCTTTTTGTGCATTATTGAGTGGGCATTCCCGAAAGAGGTGACCATGCTCATGGCACTTCCTGCAGTGAAACGGGATGTGCTTGTAATCAATGGTCTGAGACCAGTCTTCATCGTGGTACTCCAATGTGATGGATCCCGGAAGTGGTTTTGCAATATTCATGTACACATAGATGCATGCGTAAGAGGTGTAGCGTCGTTGCCTAGTGGCTTCTAAGGACTTGACATAAATACCTATGGTATTGCCAATGTCGGCCAGGACCTCTTCCAGCCAGAACTCCTGGGGTAGGGAGTAAAGTCTGATCCAAACTGGTGCGTGGGAAAAGTCCTCCTTCTCCGGGCTGAACTTCTCGGTCCAGAATCTAAGGAAAAGTCCTGCCGAATTGTAGAAATACAGTCCTCCCTCGAAGACACGATTCCTATCTTCCAGGTTATGAAAGATGATGGTGAAGAATCCTTTGGATCCCAACTGTAGGTCGTAATGCCCTTTTGGTTTCCACCAGTGCTGTATCCATCTGATCAAATCTCGCTCAGAGGGCCAAAGCCCTAGGAATTTTCCGATTAGGGCGTAATCCCTCATGTACTGCTTTTGTTCCTCAATACGTGGTGTGCTGATTAAATATTTCGGAGCTTGAGGGGCTTGAGGGATACACTTACCTGGTTGCCAAGGAGTTGATGCGGGGGCCTTCTCTTTCACCGGATCTATTTCCATTTCACGGTCTTTGAATGAGCCGTCCATCACAGGTTTCTCACGCAGGCTCAGCGGTGTTTCGAAAGTTGTCCGCCTAGGCCCTTCAGAAAGAGTGCCGCCTGCTGTTACGCGGCTGTAGGAGGCACCCTGCGACGCCCCCTCTTGACGTTCCATGGCCTCAGAGGCCGAGAGTTGTGGTCTCCCAGGTCGATTTTGCGTAGGAGGGGTGAAACCCTAGTCTGATCAATCTTTTCGTATCCATGAACTTTACAATGTTGATGGGGTAAAGTGGCTCTCAATTTTCCTCTACCATCTACCTATTGTATCTTGATCTAGTTAAGTGCTTGTGACATTTTTGTATTAGTGGCATATCTTGTGCATATGAGCTTGATCCCTAATTGGGATCCTACAAAATTCAATGCATAATTATTCAAATCCATGTGAAAAGGTAGCATAAATTCAATTAGATAATCAAGATATAAATAAAATTTTGATTTTGTACAAACAACAATGGAATACGTGATAAACTTGGTGCTATAGGGATTGAGGAATTTGAAGAATCAATCATTTGATATTATCACTTTTTCCCTTTGCATTTGATCCAAAATCACAATCAGTACATGCTTTTATTCTTAAAAGAAAGTTTGGGAATCATGTAATATTCTAAATTCAAATAGACTATTGAAGGTCCTTTTTAAGTAATCAACATGGAGTTTACATTGGCACATTGGTGAGTTTTTTTTATAATATATGCAATGGTGCATTTTTTTCTAATACACACACTAGTGTGCTAGATTTTGATTCCCACCAAAATAATGCCTATGGTAAAACCTCCACAAAGTACCAATTGTAGAGGTTTTCACTTCTATATATTTTTTAAATTGTTTTTATGGTGCAATTAATAAATATAGCACACCAATGAGTTTAATTCTAGTAGGTGCATTGAGTACCAATTTTAATTTTTTAAGACAAGCAGACCACACATTTTCATCAATGCACCAAAAAACCAAACAATAAAAAGAGTAGGAATTTTATTTTGTAAAAGTGAGTTAAACAAAATCCTAAACCCTAATATGTTATTGTGCCAAAAGTAATAAAAGACTTGTGCCAAAAGGATGGTTCGAGGAGCAATGGTGTTTCTGAAGGGAGTTCAGGTTGGAAGTATGTATAATCTGCAAGGAAACACTATTAATGATGGGTGTAATAGTTCCATTGTTTTGGATACTAGAGTAGTAGAAGAAGAAACTCCTACAGTCTCTGGAGAACAAGTTATGTTGTGGCATCAAATATTGGGGCATATCGGAGAGAAGGGTCTTCAACTATTACAGGGTAAAGGTATGGTTGAAGGTATGTCTAACTGCTCTCTGGATTTTGATTTTTGTGAACATTTTGTATATGGGAAGAAGGATTGGGTAATATTCCCCTCTGGTGCAATGAGGGAAGAAATAATTTTACAACTAATGCATAGTGATGTGTTTGGACCTGTGTCGGTTCCATCATTGGGAAAATCCATGTACTGTGTCTCATTTATAGATGACTTCTAAAGGAATACTTGGATATATTTCCTCGGGAAAAAATCTGAAGTATTTGAAAGGTTTAAAGAGTTTAAGGCTCTTGTTGAGAATCAAACAGAGAAAAGAATTAAGGTGTTGAGGACAAATAATGGTGGATAATTTTGTGGGAATGAATTTGAATAATGATGTAAGAAGTGTGGTATAGCAAGGAAGAAGACTACTCCACATACACCTCAGTAGAATGGAGTTGTAGACAAGATGAACAGGACGCTGATGGAAAAAGAAAGGTGCATGCTCAGTGGTGTTGGGTTAGGGAAAGTGTTAGAGAAACAGGACCACATAGCAATAAAATAAGACAAATGTGGAAAAGAAACACAGAAGATACACAATACAATAGAGACACAGATATACGCGGTTCACCCAGTGTGGGATATGTCCACCAGAGAAATTGTCAGTTCCTTCCTTTATTATTATCCAACAAATGAAACGATACAACCTACAACACACTCACTATAACTTCCTTTTCTTTCTCTCACATTCTCCTCTCTCAGAATACAATATTTTCAATAATACACAACCGCAATACAATTCCCTCATAAAAGAGAGTTTCCTTCTAGGCAAAAAAACCCTAACATAATCTCTACCGCCAGATCTGTGACTTAATGATGAACGATCAATATTGACCATGAAATTACAATATACATTTACAAGGTAAATTTTCCTTCAGGGGCTTCTCCCTCGAACCACCGCTGGTCTTCGGAGCCCCCTAGACCCCGCAGGAGGGTAAGCCCCACATGGAGGGTTGTACATTGTTTCAGGTGTACAATATTCATGGGGTATAAACACGGATGGAAACAAATACCTCTAAATCAAAAAGATAATCAAGCTCCACAACCAACAATCTCCCACTTTGAGACTAATCAGAACAACTCCATTGTTGATGTACCTATTGGACTATGATCCACCTTGGACCTGGAAAATTTATCATCTTCACCTTCATGCTTGAAGGCCAACTGAAACTGAGCAAGAACTCAGTTTCTCCCTAGTTTCTCCCTTTGTTAACATGTCTGCAGGATTCTGTCTAGTGTGAATCTTTTTCAACTTCAAATGTCTATCTTTCAAGACGGATCATATGAAATGGTACATGAGTTGTATATGCTTAGTCTTCGAATGAAGAATAAGTTCTTTGCAAGATGAATGGCACTCTCGTTGTCACAATACAACATGTTATTGTTCTGCTTCTTCCCAATTCCTCCATAAACCTCTGTAACCAAATCATCTCTTTACTAGCCTCTGTAGCAGCAACATACTTTGCCTATGTTGGTGAAAGTGCAACAACCTTTTGCAGTTTTGAAATCCAACTTACTATTGTTCCACCTACTGTAAAAACATACCCCATGGTTCTGCTCCTACTATCTTTATCACCTTCAATATTTGAATCAACATATACATGTAGAACAATGTCTGAACCTCCAAAACATAATGCATGAGTAGCAGTACCTCTCAAATACCTATGAATCCACTTTACTACCTCCCAATGTTATTTACCTGGATTGTTCATATACCTCCTCACAACTCCCACTGCATGTGCAATATCTGGTCTTGTGCAAACCATTGAATACATCAAGTTGCAACTATTGATGAATAAGAGACTATGGACATGTATTTTATCTCCTCATGTGTATTGGGACACATTTCCTTAGTTAATTTGAAATGGATGGCCAAAGGTGTACTAACTAGTTTTGCATTCTGCATTCTAAACCTTTCCAACACCTTCTCTATGTACTCACCCCAAGACAATGCCAATTTGTGATTTTTCCTGTCTCTTGTTATTCTCATACCAAGGATGTTCTTTGCAACAACGAAATCCTTCATCACAAATGAATTAGCTAATTTCTTCTTGAGCACATTTATATTCTGCATTTTAGACCCCGCAACAAGATCTACACACAATAACAAGATAATATAGCTTCCATTTTCTAGCCTTTTGAAATAAACACAATGATACGAATGACATCTACTATAAATTTGTTTTGTCATAACCCTGTCAAACTTCAAATACCACTACCTTAGAGCTTTCTTTAGTCCATACAAACTCTTCTTCAACATGCATACCAAATTATCCCTTCCTTTGACCTCACACCCCTGTGGTTGTTACAAAATAAATCTCTTCCTCCAAATCCCCATGGAAAAAAGTTTTTTTTACATCTAACTCTTCAAGATGCAAATCTTCTACTTCCACAAGACTTAAAATAGTCCTAATTGAAGTCATATTAACAACAGGAGAAAATATTTCATCAAAATCTATATCTTTATTTTGTGCAAACCCATTTACAACAAGTCTAGCCTTGTATCATTTTTTCCCTCCATCTTCTTCCTTCAACTTGTAAGCCCATTTATTCTAAAATGTTCTTTTTCCTATAGAAAACTGAACCAAGTCCCAAGTCTGGTTATTTACCAAGGAATCTATTTCCTCTTTCATGCCTTGCTCCCACTTCTTTCTAGTGTCTACCTGCACTTCCTCTTTATATCATTATGGTTCACCCGAATCAGTCAACAATAAATAATACAGTGAAGGAGAGTATCGTTGAGGGGGTCTACTTAACTTGATAGATCTTCTAACAACACTTGCGGAAGTTTGAGGTACTTGTTTCTCATGTTGTTGTACATTTCAATTTTTGGGTACCTTCAGAATTTCTTTTTCAGTGATCTCATCAAGCACCGTGTATTTTGGTTTTTCTTCTTCTTGTTTCCTTACATGCAACTAATATTTATACATTACCTTATCATTGAATATGAAATCTCTACTCCTAATGATTTTTTGATTTTCATAATCTCATAGGTGATTATTAAAATCATTAACACCGTATCCAATAAAGGTACACTTCTTGGATTTTGCTTCAAACTATGTTCTATTTTATTTATCAATATGGACAAATGCTTCACAACCAAAAGTATTCAGAAATGAATAGTTTACATTTTTACCTATCCATGCCTCCTCTGGAATGCCACCATCCAAAGAACTTGAAGGTCCTATGTTTATAAAGTAAACAACAATATCTACAACATCTTCCCAAAACTGTAAGGGAAACCATGTATGCAATCTCATACTCCTTGCACGCTCCATGATGGTCATGTTCATCCTTTCTAACACATCATTTTCATGCGGTGTTCCTGGAACTGTCTTCTCTTTACAAATCCCATGGTATGAACAATAATCATCAAACGTCTTATTGCAATATTCACCTCCATTATCTGTTCTGAGAAACTTTAACATTTTTTTTTGTCTCATTCTAAACCAAACCTTTCCATTTCTTAAAAGTATCAAAAGCATCAAATTTTTTTCGAATGAAATAAGCTCAAGTTTTTTCTAGTTGCATCATCAATACAAGTAACATAATAACAAGAGCCACTAAGAGATGATACCTGAGCTAGTCTCCATACATATGTATGCACAAGCTATAACCTTTCACTCTTCTTTTCTTTTCCAACTCTGATAAATATGACTCTCTTATGTTTTCCATAAACACAATGCTCACAGAAATCCAAATCAATTTGTTTAAGATCTGGCAACAAATTTCTTTTGTGAAGTATCTGCATCCCCTTCTCACTCATGTATCCAAGCCTATGATTCCACAGTTTTGTATCCATTCCTATAGAAGCTAAATAGATAGAAGAGTCAATATTACCAGTACATAAATACAATGTACCTACCTTCTCTCATTTTTCTATCACCGGTGATCCTTTGGTGACCTTCCATGCCTTATCTGTAAATATGGATATATATCCTTCACTTTTCAACTTCCATGTTGAAATTATATTTTTCCTTAGATTTGGAACATGTCTTTCCTCTTTCAACAACCATTGTTTTCCATTCTTTTGTTTTATTTGTACCTTACCCATTCCAACAATTTTGCATGGTGCATCATCACACAAATGAACCTGTCCAAAATCACCTTGAACATATTCTAGAAAATGTTTTCTATGGGGTGTGGCATGATATGAAGCCCCTGAATCTACTACCTCAGACTCAAAGATTATCTACAAAAATAATCAAAGCATCTTGTAACACATTACCTGTCACATTTTCTTCCTTATTTTTCTCATGTTGTCCATCTCTTTTTTTCTTTGGAGCTCTACATTCTTTCCTCATATGTCCTTTCTTCCCACAATTCTAACACTCTATCTTTCCTAGTTTGGATTTGGATTTTCCCTTCCTATAATTCTTGTGGTTCCGTGAGCCCTTTCCTCTATCCTTTTGTCTTCCCCTATTCTCCATGTTTAATGCATTACTCGATGTCTCACCTATTATTTTTCGTCGTGTTTCCTCGCTAAGGATAACACCAACAACATCATCAAATTTTAGAGTGTTTCAACCAGAGACAGGGTTACTTACATCCATGACCAAACCATTCCAGTTTTCTAACAATGACCACAAGATTAGAAGAGCCCTGACCTCATCATCAAAGTCCACTTTTATAGAACTTAGTTGATTAGTAACCGTATTAAATTCATTTAAATGATCTGCAACAGACCCACCTTCTGACATATTCATATTAAATAATATCTTCATTAAAAATACCTTATTGGACGTCGAGGGTTTTTCATACAGTTTAGCCAATGTATCCATCAACTCCTTCATTGTCTTTTCTTTTGAAATATTGAAAGCCATCGACACTGCCAGGCTCAATCATATCGTTCCTAATTCCTTTCTGTCAAGAAACTCCCCTTCTTTGTCCTTCATGTTCGTCGAATTATTTTCTATTCCACCCAATGGTAGGAATAAATCTTTTTTCTATAAATAATCTCCCATCTTCATCTTCCATAACTAGTAGTTTTGGTCGTTAAATTTATCGACCCTAAACTTTCCATCTTCTGTCATTGCTCCCACTCGAACCATGAACCCCATTTTCGTACGAGTTACCTTTCGCTCTAATACCAGTTTTTAGAAAACAGGATCGCGAAGCAATAAAATAAGACAAATGCAGAAAAAAAAACACATAAGATACAAAATACAATAGAGACACAAATATATGTGGTTCACTCAGTGTGGGCTACGTTAACCAGAGACACTGTCAGGTCCTTCCTTTATTATTATTCAGCAAATGAAGGGATATAACCTACAACACACCCGCTGTAACTTCCTCTTCTTTCTCTCACAGTCTCATGTCTCAGAATACAATATTCTCAATAATACACAACCACAATACAATTCCCTCATAAAATAGGGTTACGTTCAGGGAAAAAAACCCTAGCATAATATCTATTGTCAGATTTGTGGCTTAATGATGAACGGTTAAAATTGACTATGAAATTACAATATACATTTATAATGCAATTTTTCCTTCAGGGGCTTCGCCCCCAAACCCCATAGGGGGGAAAGCCTCTCCTGAAACCCCTCCACGTGGAAGGGTTACAATATTCATGGGGTATAAACATGAATGAAAAAAAAATACCTCTGAATCAAAAAGATAATCAGGATTCACAACCAATAACAAAAATTATGGGCAGAGGTAGTGGGTATTGCATGTTACCTGGTCAATAGATTACCCTCATCAACACTGGATTACAAGACTCCACAAGAGGTATGGACTGGTAAGAAACTTTCTCTCACACATCTCAAGGTATTTGGCTGTGGGACCTATGTTCATGTTCCAAAGGAAAATAGGAGTAAGCTAGATAAGAAGGATGAAAAGTGTATCTGTATTGGGTATAAATATGGTCTCAAAGGTTATAAGCTTTGGAACCCAGAAACTAAGAAGGTTGTGTATATTTGAGATGTGGTATTTAGAGAAATGAAGGATGTTGTCAAACATGACGTCCTACCAAGTAAGGAAGAATCAAATAAAATAGAGTTTGAACTAAATGATGATGAATCAGACTCTACAGAAGAACAAAATCAGAAGAAAAAGATCATCATACTCCAGTATTGAGGATATCGATGCAGGAAAAAAAAGGCTACTGGAAAGGTAGACTCCATCTGATTTTCGTTAAAATTTTTCTTTGTCTATTACAAATGATTATCTTAGAACTATTAGGGAGGCAGTGGATTCATAGGATGGAAAACACTGGAAAAAATCCATGGTTGAATAAATGACAACCTTGGATAAGAATGAGGCTTGGGATCTAGTAGAGTTTCCGACTGGAAGAAAGCCCATTGGAAGCAAATGGGTATTTAAAAAGAAGTTGAATTCAAAAGGAAAAGTGGAGAAGTACAAAGCTCGGTTAGTAGCAAAGGGTTATTCTCAAGTTTAGGGAATTGATTTTGGTGAGATTTTTTCTCATGTTGCCAAGTTAACTTATATTAGATTTTTTTTTATATGTTGTTGTTGCATTCGATTTTGACGTAGAACAGATAGATGTGAAGACAACATTCCTACATGGAGATATGGAAGCATAAATCTATATGAAGCAGTCAGAAGACTTTGTTGTGAAGGGAAAGGAGTTGGTATGCAAGCTGAAAAAATCCCTATATGGTTTAAAACAATCACCAAGGATGTGGTATAAAAAAATTGATACTTATATGCTGGGACTTGGCTTCACAAGAAGCAAACATGATCACTGTGTGTATTTTAAATTAATTGGTGATCATTTGATTTATTTGGTATTGTACGTGGATGACATGTTGTTGATAGGAAACAACAAGGAGATTATCCAGGATGTGAAAACTCAATTGTCCTCTAAATTTGACATGAAGGATCTTGCTGCTGCAAATTTCATTTTGGTCATGGAAATTAAAAGAGATCGGAAAAATAAGAAACTCTGGTTAATTCAAAGAAAATATGTGGAGACAATGTTACATAGGTTTAATATGAAGGAATGTAAATCGATCATGTTCCCTATTCCTATAGGTGTAAATTTATATGTGGATCAGTGTCCCAAGACACATAAAGAGGAGGAGGACATATCTCGTGTTCCATGTGTCAGTATGGTTGGCAGTTTGATGTATGCAATGGTCTGTACTAGACCAGACATTACACATACAGTGGGAGTTTTGAGCGGGTATATGTCAAAACTAGGGAATAAGCATTGGATAGTAGTAAAGAGAGTTTTCATATATTTGCATGGAACTACTAGTTATGGATTGTGATACCAAGGAAGACCAGGTTTGGACAGAGTGTTGGACATACATGGCTTTGTGAATGCAGACTGGGCTGAAGATCTGGATCATAGAAGATCTACAAGCGGGTATGTGTTTAACTTGTTTGGAGGAGAAATCATTTGGATGAGAAAAAAAACAATTTGTAGTGGCACTTTCAACTACATAAGTTGAATACATGGCAGTCAATAAGTCCAAATATTTTACCTAGAGGAATTTGGATTTTACTATTCCCACATAGTCTTGAGCATAAAAATATACCATATTATCAGAGGAAAGAAATAAATTCATATCCTATTGTTTACTCATATCTTGGATATTCAAAACGAGGTTATATATGTATATTATATTTTGATTCATATGCAATAGTTTTTTATAATTATAAGTCAATCTGCATAACAATTTGTTATAATCACAACCACAATCTATGGATTGATTTGTAAAGAATTTGATGGTAGTCAAATTTTGCATATTATATTGACTTTTCATGTAGAGAAAGTCCATATATCATGCGTAACATGATGTGTGTTATGATGGTTCTACGTCAAATCAAAATATAAGGAGAAAATGTGGTGTGATAAAGAGTTAAAGGAAAAAAGAAAATTAAGGTATTATAAGGATGTAATCAACCCTAATCTAAAAGATCAAATTATCTATTTGTTTTGCCTAGTGTAAAGAAAAAAAAAACATTGTTAAGATAAGAACAAATTCTCATGAGCTCCATAGTGAAACTGGGCGTTGGTCAATTCCTAAAACCCCATGGGATGGAAGAGTGTGTCACCTTTGTGACACTAAGAAGGTTGAAGATGAAAAGCACTTTCTCTTAGATTGTCCATCCTATACCCATATTAGATCTCATTTTCAAAATATTTCGCACACTACCAACCTTTCTAATCTCTTAAACCAACAAAAGTATGGTGATCTTGGAAAGCTTCTCTTAATGTTGTTCGAGCACAGAAACAAAATTCTAAAGAATCATAAGTAATCACTTACCCTCTTAAGGTCCGATAGACCAATTCGGTCTTAGTGGACGTTAATCATCATCATCATCATCATCATCATATACTATGGCAATCGGTGTTGTATTTTCAAAACAATTTACAATCGTAGGAATTAATAATAAAACAATTTAACAAATCACAATTTGATTCAAATATATTAACTCTCGAATACTTAACAAGGTACTAATATATCATTTTGGAAACCCATTTAAATTTAATTAAATTTCTATAGCTAAAAATTGTTACCAATTACATAATATTGAGATGTGGTTTACTCCACATATCAAATTGTTACCAATTACATAATATTGAAATGTGGTTTACTCCACATATCAAAAATTACATACAACTATCATCATCATTATAGCTACAATGGAAGTTACGCACATCACTTAGAATGATAATCAAAATCAATTGATTCATAATCATTGTATTTAAAATCCACAATTTAAATCATCTATATAATAAAAAATTATAATATGTAAATAATGTGTTTAGTGTTACCATCGACTCTTGAGTTGTTTGTTGATCTTGAATGTGAGTTGAGACCTTGTGTTGACTTTATAATTGTCGATGGATACAATAGTTGACCTCCCGACTAACTCCTTTGGATACTATCCTTCCCTAGGATCGTAGAGTCGCAATGGAAAGGTATGGATTATTATTTCGCTAGCAAATGATTGTAGCATGAAGTGGTCAAGATTAAGAAGAATCCCCACTTCTAAAAAAACTTCAATAAATCAAACTCTCAACAAATACCAAAGAAAAGTTATTTTAGCATTATGATATACATCTGGTATAAGGATGCATAAGTGTGCTTTCCTCTAAGCTCACTCCCTCTTTTTATAGTTTTTGTAGCCCATGCCACTTTTCTAACCCATGCATAATTAAGTTTTACTAATTTATTACCAGTTTAATATTAATCCTTCCCTGTGCCACTCATATGCACAAGTGCATATGTAATTACCCATTTAAAATTATAAAATAATGCATTTTAATCACCCAACTCTCACATTTCTTATTTTTACTCCTAGGTGTTCCCTAATTCTTCTCATGATTTCCTATTTTGGTGGTACACATGGATTCACTTGTCTTTATTATTTATTAGTTTATTTTTACTTCTCCAGACCCATTTTAATTTGAATTTTTGTTTCTATTTCCTCTCCTTAACTTAAGGGTGCACCATTAATTAGTTTTTACTAATTACTAATTAATTAAATTTCAATTCATGCCCACTTTCTTAACTATATGTATCATTCTTAGTAATTTTTAATCAACTAGATCTTTCTCTAATATTATGATATACTATACGATTTCAATATTTACTTNATAATTAAGTTTTACTAATTTACTATCAGTTTAATATTAACCCTTCCATGTGCCACTCATATGCACAAGTGCATATGTAATTACCCATTTAAAATTATAAAATAATGCATTTTAATCACCCAACTCTCACATTTCTTATTTTTACTCCTAGGTGTTCCCTAATTCTTCTCATGATTTCCTATTTTGGTGGTACACATGGAGTCACTTGTCTTAATTATTTATTAGTTTATTTTTACTTCTCCAGACCCATTTTAATTTGAATTCTTGTTTCTATTTCCTCTTCTTAACTTAAGGGTGCACCGTTAATTAGTTTTTACTAATTACTAATTAATTAAATTTCAATTCATGCCCACTTTCTTAACTATATGTATCATTCTTAGTAATTTTTAATCAACTAGATCTTTCTCTAATATTATGATATACTATACAATTTCAATATTTACTTATGGAGATATCATTTAAATTTAACATGTTTATTAATAAGTTTAATGCATACTATATGATTGCCCAGATCCATGCATGACTTGCCAAAATGTCCAGAAAGGATATTACCCATATTTGACCCAGACAAGACATCCTCTCCCAAAGATCATATAATTTTTTTTTATCTAGCACTCCAACTTATAAATGTGGAACATGAGGACATAGTTTGTAGGTTATTCATGTATACCTTTGAAAATAAGGCATCCACATGGTACTACAAGCTTCTAGCCAACTCCATGAGTTCGAACACTTTTGAGAAAGCCTTTATTTTAGAGAAAAGAAAACCCCAGCAACGCTATTTAAGGAACGGGTTGCTCTCAAGATGGAGAGGAAAGAGAAAGTAAAAGAGTTTAATCAACATTTCACCACAATTTTAAATAAATTTATTGTTTATGTTGCACCCATCGAGATGTTAACTGTAGAATACTATACTTTTTCATTACAACCCTCCATAGGCATGTTTGTTAAGCAAGTTGGTCAGCCAACTTTAGCCAAAATTTTATGCTTTCTCTACGTAGAAACCTAACAATTTAAGAAAATAAGGTAGTTGGTAATGTTATCGCCCATTCTTCCACTTGTAGAGACAAAGTATCAATGCTCAAGTGCAACCCAAGGACACTCAGAGGGAAGGACAATTGTCACCTCACCGCATCCCTCTTTCACTTTAAGCCAACTAGCATTAAGGTTTTAATTGTTGTAGGTTGAGAGTATGAAAGTAGGTAGTTGGAGATCTAGGACTAGTGTCTTTTTATTTTGGCAATGCAGTCCTTAAAAAGTTGAAAGTGATGAAACTAGGGTTTCAAATTTCCAAGGGTGTAAACCCTCTTACTTCCTGGAACAAAACCCTAGCCAAGGAAATACCTCAAGGGTGTAGACCCTCCTAATTATTGAGGCATTCCTTGAGTATTCCAACAAGACGAGAGAGACAATTTGGAGGAGGGTGTAAACACTCTTACTCCTCCAAGGGTTTAACGAGATTCTGAGTTCAATCAAGCAAGATGCCAAGATACAATAAGCACTTAAAATTGCATAAATGTACCCAAAAATGTATGAAGAAACCCTAGCATCCCAAAATCATCCATCAACAACCCATTAAAACACATTCACAAGAATATTGCATGAGAGAAAAATAATTCAAATCAGATTTCCTTATTACTCCATGCCAAAACACCAATCCAAGACAAACGTTCCAAGAAAATTTCAAAAATTTTAGACCTCGTAAAGGAAAATCCCTCAAGAAGTGATGATGAAAATGAGTGAAATGTATCTCTATTTATAAGGAAAAGGCTCAACTTTATCTTACAATAAAATAATAATTTTTAACCTAAATTTCCACTAATTTAGCCTAAGGAAGGGGTAAAACCCTCATCACAATTAAAATAATTCAAACCATTCAGAATTTGGGCTTTCCTAAGCCACATATCCAAAATTTAGGGGCATAAATCCCTCAAAATATATGACATGTCATCAAAATACCCTTTGCACATATCATCCAACCTCCAAAGGCCCTTCTTCAATGTAATCTTCTACAAGTAATCTTCCAAGCATGGGCTTCAAAGTGACAACTCAATGTCAATGGTGGTCTAGGTGTTATAACCCTAAATTGCACCACACATGCTTACCTGGCATCATGCCAACTCATATCCTTTATTTTCCAAAACACTGCTGAACAACTCTTTGAAAATCCTCTTGAATAACGACCCACGCGCCCTAACTCATTACAGCATACGTGTACACGCTGGCTGACCTAAAACAACCCATGTGGACCGACACAAGCATGAAAAAAGGAAAGTTGCCGACGGAACAAAAAGCTATGGGTGAGTTAACTGAAACTCCCGGCCATGCATGGCCAAGGGTTCATCCAAATATCTAGTTCCTTCTAGCCTATAAAAGAAGGTGTAGGGGTACCATTTGGAAGAGGAAAAATATAGCAAAGAAACTCTGCCCATTTACGTATTCCTATTGTCCCAACCCTTTAGCCTTTCCTAATGCCAAAGGAGATTTAAAACAAAGCAGTTGAAGGACAGATGAAGAGGAGCCCAAGATCAAGTTCAAGGAGCGGTAGTCGGTCTCAACTTTTGTAAGTTGACTCATTTTAAGTAATAAAGAGAATGTTTTTCCCGTCCCAATTCATGAAATTTTTATGGTTTGAATAGTTTATGTTTGATTTCTAACCCGTGAGTATATAAGTAGTATGCATGCATAGTTGTTTCTTGTCTTGAATGCAGGTCAGCTTTGGAAGGAGTATTGCGAACAAGTAATCAAGCACAACAGAGGATCGACATCAAATGCCAGTAACGAGGTAGGTTGATCTTTCCATGCATTACTAAGAAAAGGGGATTTAAATCTAGGGATGAAGGTAGAAAAGTAATTTCTATTCGGTCATATCTGCATGCAAAGTCTGAACTCTATTTCCTAGTCCGTAGGGAGATTTTCCCAACAACAGAATTGGTGACCATATTGGAGAGAATCTCTAAGGTTCCTGGAAGTTTATTTAGTTTTTGGGTAGTTTAAAGACTAGTTATTCTTGCTTGTCTTTTATTTTCGTTTCTGTAAGGTCTGAGCTAGCAGGGGGTCTGGTTTTCCATACTAGCTTTCCCTGACTTTTGCTTGACTATGTTTTTTGGGACCCACAAAGGTACACGCGGTCTGCACAAGGTCTGAACGCGTGTACCCATGCCCTATCCTCTTACAACCCGTGTGTGAATGCTAGCTGTAGAGGTAGCAGTAGCGTGTAGAGTTCAGAGAACCTCAAAGGCAGTCCTCCTTTTCCCTGTCAGAATCACACATTCTCAGGGGGTTTTCTAGAATTCTGTCTGAGTCTTGTTTGCTAGCAGTCCTATCTCAGATTGTTTTTGCCTTATTATTTTTTTCCTTGCATTATTTGTTTTTTCTGGTAGAAAGAGTATCCAAGCCTTCAAGGGATCCTGGTTATCAATATCAGTGGTCTCTTCCTAGTTTGGTCTGCCTGTTTTCATTTTTTCTTAGAGTTTAGATATACACGTGGCCTGTACCAGGTCAGCCCGCGTGTACACGCCCTCTATCTCTCTTCAGCGCACGTTCGCATGCCTGTTATTTGAGTAACAGTCGTGTGCTTGTACATGATACTTTTTGTTAAGGGTAAGGCAGTCATCCTTTCCCTCGATAAGAATTATTTCTCTCAGATGTTTGAATCTCTATTTGAATAGTCAGTAGCTTAGGATTAATTTTACCCTTAGCTTGTTTTTTCTCATTTAAAACGTTGTCAGAAAAATTAAAAAAAAATTAGGGTTTTTAGATAAGTGTGAGAGTCATTGTTTTTACAATTGCTATTGTGTGATTTGTTAATCTGATTCTTTGCGATCTGTGATTTAGGCCATAATTGTTTTTCTTGGTTTTTTGCTTGTCGGTGTTTTCCCTTTCTTGTTTTACTAGCACTTAAATAAATAAAAAAACTCTTTTCATTTTCTTCTTTGGTTGAAGAGTGTCTTTTTGCATCATTAGCTAGGGAAAAGTCTTTTATTTCATAAGTTTTTGCAATTCACTTAGATCATAAGTAGCTCGTAGTCGAGTGAAATTCCTTTGAGTTTGCTGTCCAAAATCTTAGAAAAGTTAAAAAAAAATCTTTCTTTTGAAAAGTTGTTGAAATTTTGCATTCAGTAAAAGTTTTGTTTCTAGATTTTTATTCATTTTTTGCTTTCGTCTTTTACACATCATCAGTTTCACCCTCATACCCCTTGACGTAAGACAAAGCCATAAAAGTAATGCTAAATTTAAAATCTACTAGACTTTTATGTTTATAGGGTTCACAAACTAGTTCAGGACTAGGGCCTTGGATTAGGTTGGAGAGGAAATTGTTCAAGGCCATTTAAAATCAAACATTGGGGTCTGAGATAGGGAGTGTCTAATTTCAATTTCGTGGAAGTTATCCGAGACCCCCCTCTAACACAGAGGATAAACACGAGGTCGCATGCGGAAAGGTAGCGGACATAACCCCTCCAAAGCCGGACCAATCGTAGTGGAGAACACATATAGAGGGTTTGTTTTGGGATTCTGTCGTTTGCATTTGCCATGCGGTTTCGTGGGTCTCGAATCCGTTCGAGGTCCTCAGTTATCTTCTGGACCATTTACTCTCAATATCCTTGACAGGTTTTAGGTTCAATACCCTGCTCATTGTGGTCTACCTGACTTTCGACTGTACCCGCCTGGTGATTGTTTGCGTGCTGGCAACCTAGTTGCCAATCTTTGTTAGGGACATACATAGGT
>JASDQU010736284.1:411650-448841 GCA_032191745.1 Picea mariana | reverse complement strand
AGCGAATTCTCTTTCGCTGACAATGCTACACGATACTGGTATTGTGAAGATGCTCTTTTTTTGTTTTGTATGTGGTAGGTAGTATTTGATGTCCACCACTTGGACAGGAAATAAGTGGACAAATTTAACAGCTACTTTAGTTGAATGTCTTATAAGACAAAAGCTGTTTTTTGTACGCTATTTTGCTTTCCAAGTGCCTTAATTCTGGGGGATTCTAGCGCAACAGGTTTCGCTCACAATAGTACACGGTACTTGTCACGATGCTTTTGTTTTGTTTCGTATGCGCCTAGTAGTTTTGTGTTTTGTTTCGTATGCGGCTAGTAGTTTTGGAAGGCCGACACCTAGGGAAACAAAACAAGTGGACGAATTTAATAACAGTTGATTTTCGACCAAAGGTATATGAGAGAGAATTTTTAAGGTATTTTTAATGGGAATATGTTGGATAAATGATTGTAATTATGTTACATTTTCGGTTTTATAAAAAAAAAAATTGAGCATTTAAAACATCTAAAACTAAAATAAGTTTATGTTGAGATTTCTATTAGTCATTTTCATATATATATATATATATATATATATATATATATATAAAAAAGAGTGAATGAATGAGACTAATTATTATTTAGTTTTTATTAAAAATATATGTATATTGAATGGATGTTATATGGTATAAATAGAGAGGGTGTAGCATATATCATGATAGTTAATGATATCTATTAAGACTAATTTTGTTTTATTAGATTTGGAAAATTAAAAAAAAAAGAATTATTTGGTTTTCTTTAGAATTTTATTTATGTGCTGATTTTTTTTAAAAAAAACATTCCTAATGAATAAAATGTTAAGAAGGTTAATATTGTAACAAATATTTTGAAATTGAGATATAATGTTGGTGTATCTATGGCATTATAACTATAAGTGATTTCCATCTTCAACCCTCTCAATATCACAAAGACTAAAAATTGTTTCACAACAATTCAGTAAATGCGATAATCTCTTCAATATTCAGTTCTAAATTGAACCTCACTACTCTTGGTGCAAAGTTTACATTAAATTTATTGCTACTATGTTTTTATTTTTGTACCACATATTTTATTGAGGCTGTAATATATTCTATGAATTGTTCAGACATATGTTAAATGGAATGGATGTTACAATCTCTTTATTACTAGTTGTAAAATGCACTTCACTTCTCTTGTGCAATTATTTCTTTACAAAATGAATAAGATAAATATAACTACAAGTTAATGTTGTAAAGAAATGACTTATATAAAAATATGTTTTTATTTTTATACCACATATTTTATTGAGGCTATAATATATGGGATGAATTGTTTAGACATATGTTAAATGGAATGGATGTTACAATCTCTTTATTACTAGTTGTAAAATGCACTTCACTTCTCTTGTGCAATTATTTATTTACTAAATGAATAAGAGAAATATAACTACAAGTTAATGTTGTAACGAAATGACTTGTATAACAATAATTGTTAACTTAGACATATAACATTATTTCCTAATGTTTCTAAATTTTACGGAATGTTTTTTATTCTAAAATTCAAAATATCTTTCTTATAATACCAAAATCATATTTATACTTTGCTTTTATCTCAACTTAAATTTATCTCTTACATAATGGATAAATGGTTTTACATGGTGGATACATTTATTTATTTTTAACAAAATCTACTATATAAAAATAACTACACATAACTTCATAACAAAATGACTTACAAAACAACCATTATCAAGTTAAAAGCATAATTTCATAACAAAATGACTTACATAACAACCATTATCAAGTTAAAAGCATAAAGTTGATCACTAATAACTTAAATCCTTACATAAAGGTTGATAGTTGGAGAATGTTTATGGTAAATGACATTCCACTATGTGTAGCATTATGTCCATATAGATCATGGTCACCTTAGAAAGTATTCATCATCACACCCTAAGTCATCAATTCATTTATAATGTACAAGTCATGAATTCATTTATAATGTACAGGAACATAAAACATTCAAACTTTTTTGAAAATAACCATTAACCACCATGATCGTTAAACATTTCAAAAGCACAAGTATCAATCACATGTGGTTACTTCACTACTATCAACGTGTTCTTATCATAGTGGGGAAAGTTGATGAAAATTATATATTGTTTGATAAGATGCTCAAGCAGGTCAACCCTCTAAACTTGTATACATATAAGTCTTGGAATAGTTGATGAAGAATTCTTACTAATATGGTGAAGGAGGTCAACACTCTAAAATTGAACTTGTATACTTATAACTCTTGGAATATCTAACTTTTTAACAATAATAAAATGCATGTTTGCAAATAATCCCTCTTCATACACCTACAATATTTTCATGGACTAGTATGTTAAAGGCGGCGAGTCCCATGAAGCATATCATGTGTTTTTAAAGAAGAATTTAAGATGAATTTTAATCATATTTAGATAAGTCAATGAACTCTATAAGAAAATGAGACATGTGGGTCTTTCTACTCATATACACAATGCATACATGTGGATGAAAGCCCCCTTCATTCACATACAATATTTTCATGGACTAGTAATATGTTAAAGACGGCGAGTCCCATGAAGCATATCGTGTGGTTTTAAATAATTAAAGACGGATTTTACTCATAGTTAGATAATACAATGAGCTATATAAGAAAATGACACATGTGGGTCTTTCTACTCATAAAATTACATAAAATATGATGATAAGTTGTGATGGCTAGCCTAGGGATGTGGAGAAAGCTATTGACATTCTCTTTTAGATGATGAAAAATAAGTGTGATCCATATGAAATGGTAATTGCTTGTTTGGAAGGTAGAGAGAATAGGTATTTATTTGTTTATTATTTTCTTCGCAAAATTCAAAAGACGAGTCTATATAAAGTTTTGGTATATGTGTTTCCCCATTGATTTTACTTATAATCTTTTGATTGTAGTCTTATCAAACAACATAATGCCACTTATTTAAACGAAAGAAGAATGGTTTTCCTACCTAAGTTATTATCTTGGATATTCTATTTCCCAAGCCTAACAAATCCCAGAAAATGGATTATGGTTTGGGATTGATGAGGTGGGCATTGTTTCTTGATTGTACAATATAGGAATTTCTAATAGATATGGTGGGAAAAGATAATAGGTTAGATGAGACATCTTACTCTAAGAAGAGATGTAAAAAAAATGTAAATGTTAATATGTTTAAAAATATATATAAATGTTAATATGTTTAAGTGGTGTTCATTCTCATCAATTATATATGAATGACATAGGGAGTGTTAGGTGCTTACAAATTATTCAAGGAATTGATACATAGAGTTGTTAATTTTAACACTGTTAAATAATATAATGCTCTTGTTTATGGGCTCTATAAAGAGGACAATTTTTACATTGCTCAGAATTATTTCAAAGAGATGTAGAAGTCATGCCATATTGCACATGTTTTCACTTACAGTTCTTTAGTTGATGCTCTTGGGAAGGATAGGGAGATTGATGAATCTTTGAGGCTATTTAATGAGATGTATGAAAAAGGATGCAATTGACACATTTACCTACAATGTTCTCATTTTGGGGACTTGTAATCTAACATCCCCAGACCCCTATTGGGAAATGCCACATCAAATTTCGACCGTTGATACCATTTTGATTCACTATTATGCTCTGCATATGAACAACGCCACGCATAATAATAAAAACACAGTAATTTTTGCATACATATACAATTTCAATAATAGAAATAAACACATTATGCACGATAAACAACTTGTAATTACCATTACAATAGAGTGCAATTAACATAATTATAGATGTTATAGAACATAATAATACTCTTTATATTTACACATATATGTTGTGGTAAAAACACCAACTGCATGCAAACCTTCCACGTTCCTCACATCCATAAACCACACTGCTCATAACTTTCAACATAGGGTCACCCTTGAGTTGGGGCTATGACTCCTCCAGGGAAAAGCAAATCCTAATCCAGGCTAGGGTCTCTCAGAGAGAAACAATTCTCAAATTGAGGTGAAAAATCTAGCAAACATCCTATAGTCCCTCATTCCCCACATGCATGTCCCACCCTAGGAAATGTGCCCCTTCTTTTCTCAATAGTCCTTTGGCTGCGCCAATTCCTTTCTTGGGATTCAAAAATAGGTTAGACAGGGATTCTTAGACCCCTGTAGTTGTATCCTGACACCTTGGGAATTAATTCCCAACATTTATCTCACCTCAAGAGAATGCTCATGGGCCTGACAACCCATTTCTTCAACCATGGGCTTGATAACTTGCTTCTTCGATCATGGACCTGACAACCCACTTCTTCCAGCCACTGGCTAGAAACAACTCCCACATACAACTATGGTTTCCTTGTCCACTTCCCTAGTATGAATGATGAAGGGATGATCAATGAATGAATGATTGATCTCCATTACACTAAGTCAGCCTCTTATATATGCATGTGCCTTTTATGACACATGGCCCTCAAGGAAGTAAGTTGTCCCTACTTAAGAAACTTAGGATATATTCATATCCATAACTTTAGCTTCAAGGAATATTAATATAATATTCCATTGGGATTAATCCCCCTTAGCTTAAACATTTCCTACACTCTTAGCCCCCCTTTCCATTTCTAGTTGAGTTTAGTCCCCCATATCTTTTGTTGGATTGGTCTGTAGTAGTGATGTAGTTTATTAATAGTATGAGTGTTTACATATTACAATAATAGGTATGCTGACCTTTTAGCAATCCAAGCTCTCCAGCCTAATAATTACATAGACACTTTGGCCCATAATATCTTGGCTCACCAACCTATAAACTATATGCAAAATTACATTGGGATTAACCTGGGGTATTACATGTAAACCTGGAGTATTACATGTAAAAGTTAATAGAGTAGAGGATGGCATAGTGGGAAATGAATGTTCTAACTCACTTGTTACTTGTATCCTTTCAAGTCATGGGTTAGGAAAGGAAATAAGGTTGTCTTATTTGAGGAGGTTACTAATGTTGGATTTATGTCTAATTATGTTTTTTACATTGGTCTCATAAAACCATTTGGGAAAGGAAGGTATACAAATAAAATACATAAATTGTTTGGAGTAATTGCTTTAGAAGGAACAAAACTAGATATTAGATCATAAATCGTTATCGTAGATAGCCCATGTAAGAAGGGCATCGTAGATTATTTCATGCACTTCTTTAGGGAATTTAAAATATATCATAATCAAATCCACATTAAAACACTTAACATTTATTTAATGGCTCAAATCAACACAAAGTGCTCAACAAATGATGATGTCTAGCGAAGTTCATGGCTAGAGAAGCTAATGACGACGTAGGAGAAGTGATTAGTAGTGTGAAGAGCCCCATTATTGATCAACCAAATAGCACACCTCCACATAAATCCACACCACCAAACTAAGCATTGAGAAAGAAAAAGAATAAAAGGAGAGAGACAAATAAAAAAGGAAAAGAATGGAACCATGTATTGCGATGTTCTCAAGAAAAGATGAAATAGAAAATAGAATAATTGGCGTTGGAAGAGATGAAGAGTTGGGGATTCCTAGACTTCAGCCTCTCCCGAGTAAAGTGCACTCTATTTACAAAATTAGGTGCAACAAATGAGAATGAGTTTTTTTGTTGAAGGATAGAAGGAATAATGTGTATTGATTTCTTATGATGTCAACATCAATTATCTGGAGATACAAATTCCATTATAAATATGTAATTGTTGAGAAATAAAGATTGACCACAAGAAGTTTATGTTCGACTTTTCTCGTTCAAGTTTCATCGAGGTAATTTATGTTGTTCATTGTGTTGAATTCCTATATGATTTCATTGTTTTAATTATTTACTACATCATGGTGTATGGATGAGTGAATTTATATGTTAATAAAGTTTCACACACTTTCAAATATCCTCTTCTCAAGATTTTTCTCTTAGTCTTAATGGTTGGCTTCTCTAGATTGTTCAATTAGAGGGAAAATTTGAATTCTTATCCAAACTTGCTAATCATAGGTTGAGTTTCTAAGTGTGTGTTGATAATCATGTTATACCTCCTGTATTGACAAACGAGCATGTGAGGGAACCTGTACACACTCCCTAGATCTCGTAGACAACTCAATATTTGGATTAATAACTCCATCCATGTATCTATGTATCCATAGACATAGTTAACCAGAAAACAATTAAATAAAATACATGGGATTGTAGTTACACTAGTATTCTCAATTTACTTGCATGTAAATACTTGTCTTATACCCTTCATAGTGATATAACCTACAACTTCATGTTAGATATGCAAACTTCTATGGACATAGACTAGGAATCATAGTGTTGTATCAAGTAGTTTGTTTAATAACTCATTTGACCAGTGTTTCCAACAATGACATAAATATTACAATAGCCAATTAGCTAGGATGAAAATGAATTGAAATAATTTTTCTTCTCTTGTGAGAGATGAGGTGTTGTATTCTTTTTAATGTTGGAGTACTATTGGAAAAAGGTGTTGGACTAAATTTTTGCATACACTAAATCATTAGTTGGAAAATCATGATTCAAAGAAAATGGTGTATTCATGTGATTGGTGGTGCACGATTAAGTAAACATAAGCATGTTGGGTCGAGTTATGCACAAACATTTTATTAATTCGTTAGCATTATATTCGAGTAATCATTATTTTCACTCTCTTAGATGAAATAATCTTTCTTTTGATGTTGGAGTATTTTTGGAAAAATTGTTAGACTAAATTTCCACATACGTCGAAACATTTAGTTGGAAAGTAATCATTTAGTTGGAAAGTCATGAATAAGAGTAAACATTGTATTTATGTGATTTTTCGGTGTATGGCTAAATAAACATAAGAATGTTGGGATGAGATTTTTTGGTAAACATTATAAAGAAAATTGACTTTTTTTCCATTCGGGAATTTGTCTATTCATTACATTAACTAAACTAAACATTTGGAATTGTAAATTACAGAGACACTAATTTGTTTCAATTTCATAAAATATCCATGTTGGTGAGAGAGATGGATCATGGGCCTACCATTTAGGGATTGTGTTGGTATCGTAGAAATTCTATTCCTACCTTGCTGGGAAGCACATGATGGATGGTCACTACATTGAAGAAGTTGTTAGAAAGTGAAAACGTCATTACTATGGACCTCAAGATTTGTAAAAGAACGAGAGGAAAACAATGTTCAAACCACAACATGAATGATCCTCCAAAGATTGGTAATGTTGCATTGAGGATGCTTTTATTGGACAACCGAATGGTGGAAATGAAAGATGATCTTGAAAAGGTGTTGGCATAGAGTCAATAGAGGATTCAAATTCTAAGGGAAATGAAAAACAATCAAAGATTGAGACTAATACTGACACAGGAAAATGAAACCATAGTAGAATTTGAATACTTTTTGTATAAAGGTGGAGGTGAAAATTAGACCATATGAAAGAGAATTTGATACCATCAAGTTGAACCAATGGTTAAAATATACAAAGGTACATTTTAGTATAAATGAAGTCAATGGAAAGAAAACAATTTTGTTTTCTCACTTGAATATTGAAGTCTATACCTTGGCGTGATAGAAAAGTGGTGTTATTGGAATAAGTTTTGAACTAAATTACCAATAATTATTGGGAAGTGTTCAAGGACAATATAAAATATTATTTCTACATAATTGGTTATAGAGTGGATCCTTGGATTGCATGCCATTATTTCAAGTGAAGCTTAGGAAAATCCATGAAGGAGTTTACCACTGATCTTAGAAAGAGATTCATTTAGTTGGGAGTCTCTCTCAAAACACCAAATATATTAGTGAATTTTTTTGGGGGCCTTACACTATCTTATTTTTAGGAAATAAGATCAAATCAAATGATAAAAAAAGTGTCCATGTGTAGTACTCTAAAGGGGACAAACAAAAGAATAAATAAATTGTCCATGTGTAGTACCTCGAAGGGGACAAACAAAACAATAATTTGGACTTCATTATAAGAATAAAAAAACAAAAAGAGTAGGAAAAAAAAGGGAAGAATAAAAAGGAGTGGGAAGTCAATAAGATTTTAATAATCACACAAGAAACAAAACCTTCTTCTAAGTCTTTCAAACCTTGTGATGAAAAAGGGAATATTAATGGAGACTGGTAGAAATTGTACACAAAAAAAAAATTCCCCAATCAAAAGAATTTTAATCTTTGTTTGTTGTATATATATGGAAAATGGTGGAAAAAATTTTAGATGTTGATGGAAAACTTTATTTCACATATTTCTATAAAAAGGTTCCATTGGTAATATATATCCATAAGGAGGAGATGAAGATTACTGAATTTTTTCACATCAAGTTTCAAACAAGGAAAACTATAGTAGATTATTTGTCTTTAGATTTTAACCTTATACAATTAATTGTTGCAAACAAATTCTTAATAAAAACATAAAATATATAATGGAATGCTCACACACATTACACAAATATTTTATCGTCGAAACTCAAACTAGGAAAACTAGTAACATGTTTAGAGCCACACCTCTAATATTATATTCATCATATCTACATAGTTTACAATAAAATACATATATATGATCTCGCAACATCCAAAATCCCTAATCCATTAACTCATATTAGTCAACAACCCTAATTCCTTAACCGGAATTAGAAAAACATGAGAGAAAATCATGTGCAGAAAAACAACCAAAAAATGTATGCAAAAACGTCATTTTTTTCCCACATACCCAACATTGTCCTTGCAACGGCCTCGTCGTTACGACAACAAACAATGTACAATATGTAATTTTTTTTTCATTAGGATAATAGAATCATCACAACATAACTTGGTAGCATTGCAAGCAGTACATCCTCGTAACTAATAACGAACAATCATTGCATCAACATAATCAATAGAGACACATCATAAATACTAATAAAAACATGTAAGTAACACATTAACACAAGTAAATAATGGCATGATCTACACATAATTATAAAAAATAATGATGCATAATCAACGTAATCAAATAACGACGTGATTCAACACATCTGATCAACTAAAGAGAAATTAGAGATAAATGATCAATCATGTCACTAAGCATAAAGGAACTACCAACCCAACCTACCCTTCAAGGTTAGGACCTCCAGGACACATAAACAACGCTCAAGCCCAGGATTCATCTGATCGATTTTGACCACTTAAGGTCTCATGGCTGATGAGTGTTATGAGGAACAAGGAGGTATCTAAATCTACTTAATCAATCACAACTTATAACTTCATACCATATTATCACTCATATAACAACATTATTTTCATGGCGCCTGAAAAATCTAATTACTTAATTATCTATACATCATCATTACTTCATGGCACAAGGAATCTAATTACTTAATCATTTATACATCAACATTATTACATAGTGCAATGAATCTAATAACTTAATCATTTATATGTCATCATTATTTCATACTGCAAAGAAATCTAATTACTTAATCATTTATACATCAACATTATTCCATAGAGCAAGAAATCTACTTACTTAATCATCAACATATTCCATGGCGCAAAGAGTATTCTGTTTACTTAATCACTCCTTCAAGCAACGTTTAAGCGTAAATTCAATAAAAAAATAATACATAGATTAATAAAAACCCCATTAGCATAAGGCTAATCTTAGTGGCAGAAAAAGATCTAATTCTCAACATCAACGAGGTTATTAAGGTTTGCACCATTTAAGTCAAGCATCATGTAACAGCCTTATATGTTACCAACATACACGCGTCAAGGTAAAATGTGTTTTCTTTTATCATCTATCTAATTTATTTCTTCTCTTAATTCCCCTTCCTTGCTAGTTGATCTATCTACTAAAACACAAGACACACTTTTAATTCAATTTTCAATCAAGCTAGTTTTCTATTATAACATTAATAAATCAATGAACATTCCATTACACTAAATGCACCGAGACTTTAAAATTATGATAACTATAGATATAAGTTATTTGATCTTCTTAACTCCATTTTTTTATTGCCCACTCATTAATAGAAATCATTACTCAGTCCCAGTCCCTTTCGTTTTTCGTTTTTCATCTACGATTATTCATGTTCAAGGGTTGAAGGTAATCATTCTCGAAATTTCATCCTCTCAATTAAATTGAGATGATGTATCCAATGGAATTTGAACCCTACACACTCGTGATATATTAATTCATTCATTAATCATAAATATCTACACTTTCACATACACTCACATTGGATAGTATGATACTCAAGGGAATGCTAATTTAGTACCCTTCCCTAAATCTTTAATAATCATTGCAAATTCACCCCTAGGAAATTTAATGAGAATCCTTGTTAATTTATTCAATGTAAAAATAAATTAGGGTCTTCACAATTATATATATATATACACAAATATAACATGATATACGAAATATGTGGCTATTTAACTCTTAAAGGAACAACTTATCAAGCACCAATAGATATAGTGAGGGAATCCAATATAAACATTGTAATTAATCTAAGGACATGTGAGTGCATTTAAATCGCTGGCAGTCACTCATGAAGGTGCAGGCATCGATGAATTTGTTGGCAGGAAATACAATGTTGGGCGAAAACGCTAAGGAGAGGGGCACACTTGTTCATTGGGAGAGCACACGCTCGAGGAAACAAGGCGACATGAATTCACCCAAGGGAAGGGTGCATGCATTGTTTGAACGAGACAGGTGCTGCCAGCTCAATAGCTACAAGAATTCGCCCAAGGGAAATTCGCTGATAGACCTTTCCACAAGTTCAGGATGGTCAATAACAGGCTTAAATCGTTTGCAAAAGCCAGAGAAAGTTGCACACAGTCATTTAAACGAATTTGTGAAGCCGATGGACAACCTCATGACGTTGGGCAAGAACCCAAGAAATTTTGTTGACTGTCAAATAAGTAAATTGATAAAGGCAAAGAACAAACTTAAAACATTTGGCAAGATATTGTTAAGTCGTTAAAATCCCAAGTGTCTAAGCAATTTATGGAAAGCTTGGACAGAGTGACAATTTGTTTTGTGGGAGAATGAGGTTATCCTTCATCACGGAATGGCAACTCTTCTGCAAAACTTTAAACATACTAACAAGATGGTAAAATAAATATTGGGAATTGGTGTAGTTGGGAAAGTAGTAGTCAAAACCAGACCAACCGCGATCAAATTCAATGTCCCAGATTAATCTTTTTTTCTTTAAATTACTGATATAAAACGAAGTCCAAGCAACTCTTCTGAGAGTACCCCGTCCAAGCGACGAGATTATACTACCTGGTGCCTATTCTGGCATTGTACGGTTCAACTTACAGGCTATAAGTAAATACACTGCTGACCAGTGCCAAGCGTTAAACACCAACTTTAGAGGAAAACTACCAACTCTAGAGGAAAAGTTTTCATTATTGACACATCCATTTCAACAACATGTGCGTGGAGGAATATTGAGGAGTTTCAGATCGTTGCAATTACCCAATAAAGTAATTATTTGGAAGACTAAGCATTGCAGCTCTCCATCCAAACTTAAATAACGCCACCTTATACTGAAGACTCATTAAACAAGACCCAAGCGGAAGTCCTACAATTTGGTAAATGGAAGATAGTGAATTACGACATTCAAGTTTGGTTCCCTGAAATTGAAATTCGATTTCGCTAAAATTGCTTATATAATACACATCCGTAGTGGGAACTACAATTATTCGATAACAAAGATTTTATTAAAGCTAGGGTGAGAACAAAGCTATACATGTATAATCAATCTAATTACAATTAAATCCAATACGAAAACAAATAGACATGAGAGTTGTCGCAATTAAAATAAACCATACACATGCTATCAATCTATTAGAATTTAACTTAAGGAGACTAACATCCTCGACGAAACTTGGTTCGGACACATTCTTCTTCAATCCAGACAATCCTTTTGTCTTTCCACTTGCTAATCACAGAGATGTCATCGGTATCTCCCAGCGAACACTAGGGGTACTTTTCTTCCCCTTAGCCCCTCGAGCCGCAAAAGGGCCACACAGACAAAACCATAAATCCTCTAGCTCCCAGCTTGACTTTCGAGGTAGAGCGACCACTCTCTCTTTCAAGCTGGGTATCCCAACTCTCATAAGTAAAACCAGTAAAAAAATATGCAGTATAACTTTACTCATAACCAGATCATTCTTTCCCATCTTTTCCATTTGCTTTATAGGAGATTCCTTAATGACACAATCCCCTTGCACAATTATTTTGTTTTTCAATTAAATAAATTAGAATTATTCCCCCCGTACACTTGTCACCCTTTCCTTTAGTTGCACAAGTAAATCCACAATTTATATTAATTAAATTCAGTTTCTCTCACCTCTCTTAAAAGCGCTCCTTAAATCACTCATAGTTGTCTCTTTATTCCCCTTATTTCCAATTAATCACTGCCACCTTTTTAAATATGAATTGAGTTAAAATAGGATCCTTCTGTAGTTAGACTAGTGTTGACTAGATTCTAGATACCTTTCTATGCCTACACATTCTTCCATCTTTATTCCTTTCTTATTTTAAATTCCAATTTGGTATTTTCTTGCACATAAGTGTATTAAATCAATCTTTAGGTTTATTTCATTTTTCTTAGTTCCTTAAATTGATTAACCTCAGTCATATTTTGATTTAGTTAATAAATTCAGTTTTAGTCTTCTTACCAACTTAGTTTTAGTTTTTGAATAGGCTTAGACTTTCATTTGGGGATTCACAATTAATAAATTCATTCTTTAATTAATTAATTAATCCGACAGTGCTCAAGATTTTACAAGGTTTAATTATTTGTTGAAGGTTTTCTAGGACACCTAGATTCATTGACTCAATTTTTTTTTACACGATGTTCCCTTCAAGACACACTCCATGGTCCAAGGGTGTCACTCTCCTTTGATTGGTTTTGGTAGTTGTCCAACCCTTATAGTTGACACTCCATTCAAGCGACCTTGTGGGAGACTAAGGGCTTTTAAGGAATAAGGACCCTGCCTTATTGCACGCCCCTTAGATATATTCATGAACGACTGTCTCAGTCTTCCCTCACGACATCGTGAGTCTATCGAACGAGGTAATATTTAACCTACAGTTCAAGTGATTCAGGTGGATATCAGTGGCCACCCACCTTTTCCAACTCTCTCAAAACAACTTTCTGGCAATTTTGACGATTTACTATTTTTAGCAGTTTTTAACTTCGGGGGTCATTTTGAGGGCCTAAATGAAGATTTTTTGGGATCGATCTTTTTAGCAATAGCCAAAGGCTCTAATTGAGACCCAAAAATGAATCTCCTTGATGATACCTTTCCAATGGGCTATCTTGCGCCTAAAACAAAGATCGTATGCAAAAGTTACGACCCTGAGAAGTTGATGTACTAACTTACCCAAACGGGACCCACATTACTTTTGGCGCTTCATCTCCCAGGGTTAGGTTTTTGGATGTCTAGTGTTTTTTACATTCCTATTTATTGTAAAAAGGCTTTCAGGGCCTCATTGTAATCATCTTCTTACGAATGAGTGCAATCGTCACATCTCTTCTCAGAGATAAGCCACCACCATTCCAACAAGCTTATTTTCCACTGCATTTTACAGTTTCATCTTATTTCCTTATTGAATAGAAAACTAGTTCTACTATATCTCTATTATTCTGTGTTAATAATCTTTTAATAATATGTATTCATTTCATCCTACTCATAAAATCTGGATCAGTGGTATTAGAGAGGTCTTCTCCTTGTTTCCTTAATGCATGTCCCCAACGAGGTCAGGGTACAAAGAATTGGGTCTCGAGCTTGTATCTCTTGAAGACAAAATATCTTGCACACCCAAGATAACTCTCATGGCAGGAGAAAAGAAAGATGATAGGATAGGAGCTCCTTTCAAAATGTTGCTTAAGGAATCCCTCATGCAACAAATAAACGAGATGATGGATAGTTTCGTGAAAATCCTTCGACGACTACTAACAGACGATGCATCTTCCTCGAGCAGAGGCGTCAACCCCTTCAAGGTAGAAATCAATTTCAATATTCCTATATTTGAAGGTCATATAGACGCAGATGTTGTAGACAAGTGGTTGAATCTACTAGAAGGTTATTTTTCTTTCTATGACTTTTTGAATAGAGAAAAGATTACTTTTTCACTCCTCAAAGTCATTCCCCATGTCAAAGATTTGTGGGAAACTTTCTTTGAGAAAAAGGAAACAAAAGAACCCTCATCATTTACAGTAGCAACCACCTGAGAATCCTTCAGGGATGTTATTAAGGAACAATACTACCCTGTCGGAATTTATGACGACTTATATACCAAATGGACCACACTGCGGCAAGAAAGAGACCAAGAAGTGCCATAGTTCACAAATATCTTCCATACCTTGTGCACCAATATGGGTATCAAAGATTCAGAGATACATATGGTTCTCAAGTATCACGGTTCTATGGATATATACATCCATACCGAAATAGAATTTTTGTACATCTCATCCTTGGGCGCGGCCTACCGATATGCCGTCAAAATTGAGCAGAAACTCAAACAAAAGACACAACAATTTGGGCCTAGGAACCCCTCACAACAAAATCCAGGAAGGGGCGGCCCCAACCCATAGAGCAAAGGACAGAGAAAATATGGACAGTATCAGTACAACCATTCAAATCTGCAAGCAAGGAAGGACATCGGAAAGACAAAGAAAGATACTGGGAAGTGGTGTGACTTTCATAAGAGCCATTGGCATAACACTCATGATTGTCTCTCAAAGAAGTCGCTGGTGGCCGATGTGAAAGCCTCTAAATCAGATGTAGGTTATAACTCTAATCCAAAACTAGAAAGGGGAAGACAAATGATTGACGCGGAACACAGTGCCACCATTGCTATCGCCAAGCTCCAGATTAGTGAACTAGATGAGACAGAAGAAGGGGAGCACCTCTTCCATTCATAGATGTGGGTAAAAGGCACCCCGCTACACTTCATCATTAATAGCAGTATGAAAAAGAACCTCATCTCAGTAGAGGTTGTCAAGATCTTGGCCCTTCCAACAATGTCGCACCCACAACCCTACACCATTGGATGGCTTCGCTAAGGAAGTGATGTCTGCATCAGCTAACAGTGTCTATTGTCATATGATATCAAGCCCTTCAAAGATGAGGTATTGTGTGATGTTTCTCCTCTCGAAGTTTGTAATGTTATTTTGGGCCAACATTATTTATGGAAATGTCATGTTGTATATGAGTCTAGGCATCGTAGTATTATTATTACTTTAAACATCAAATTGTATAGGATACCTGAGGCAGTCCCTCCTAGTGTTATTTCCTTGATCTCTGCCAAGCAATGCTGGAAGGTCATCTCTGAGACCGAGAAATTTTTCTTCTTTGTCATTCGCTCTCAGAGTGAGCAAAAGATCACAGCCACATTTAGGGCCTCCTCAATCAATCTCTCCACACAACATAAGAAAGTGGATAAGGCCATGGAAGAATACTTAGATATCTTCTCCTCTCCTACCAAGGTGACTTCGCATTGCCAGGTCAAGCATCCCATTGATCTAACCCCATGCACACCGCTACCCAATGGGCCAGTCTACCACTGCTCTCTGTTCGAAAATGAGGAGATCAAGAGGCAGATCCAAGAACTTCTCCACAAGGGGCACACACACCCCAAATCATTGCCTTGTGGGATCCCAATCGTGCTGGTGTAGAAGAAAGATGGGACCTCGCGACTCTGCATTGATTACTGGGATATGAATAAAATCACATTCTGGATGATGTGGATTTTATGAGAAGAATGAAATGACTACAGATTATTACCATATGCTTAACATAGAATAATAGAGATACAGTAAAACTGGTTTTCTATTCAATAAGGAAATAAAATGAAATTGTAAAATGCAACGAAAAACAAGCTTGTTGGAATGGTGGCGGCTTATCTCTGAGAAGAGATGTGACCGTTGCGCTCATTCTCAAGAAGATGATTACAATGAGGCTCTCAAGGAATTTTTACAATAAACAAGAGTTTCAAAAACTCTAAACATCCAAAAACCTAACCCTAGGGGATGAAGCGCCAAAAGTCATGTGGGCCCTGTTTGGGTAAGTCAGTACATCAACTTCTCGGGGTCATAACTTTTGCATACGATCTCCTTTTCAGGCGTATGATATCCCATTGCAAATATATATCCGAGGACTACAATAGTTGCACAAAATTTCATGATGAAAATTTTCAATCGCAACATACCCCAAAAAACGTTGTTTAGGGCCTCAAAATGGCTCGAGAAGTTCAGGACCCGTAAAACTGCTAAAAATAGTAAATTATCAAGATTGCTAGAAAGTTGTTTTGATCCAGTTGGAAAAGGTGGGTGGCCACTGATATCCACCTGGATCAATCCTTCCTCCTCRGGAAGAAATGGTCTCCATTGCGTTGAGTTCCCCCATCATATGAGGAAATTTTCTGCTGAATTTGGTCCTGGGTGAGCCACTTGACTTGGTGTAGGAGMTGCCTTGCTTTGATGAATCAATAAAGATGGATCATTTGTTGTTGAGTGCCCTTGATCGATGTGTCCACAATCTGATCATTGGATGCCTATTGTATGAAGTCGGGGTTGAACTCTGTTGGCGTTATCTGTTCTGCTATGTCTGAGGTGCCCAATAATGGTGGGAAATAAGGTCGAAGGAGGTCCACGTTGAACACTGGGTGCAGGACAAGGAAATGAGGAATGTTGAGTTCAAAATAATTATCCCCCACAACCTTGGTGATGGTGTACAACCCATAATAGAGTGGGCGAAGCTTCCGATGGGATCATGTAAGGCGTTCTTTCTGCAAATGCAACAAAACTTTGTCTCCCACCTGAAACTTATGTGGAACCTGTTGTTGATCATGGCGCTACTTGTACTTGTCATTGGACTTCTGGAGGATATCCTAAACCTATTGGCAGATGTGATAGATCCTCTCAATGAATCAGGTGTCTTTGTCAGCATCAGTTGGAGCAGGAGAGGAGTCGGTCGAGGTGACCACAAGGGGAAGTGCAACATCTATGGGACACAATGGCTGGAATCCCAACCCCACCTAAAAGGAGTTGTGTTTAGTTGGGCTATGAAGGGCTCAGTTGTAGCTATGATGGACATAGGGAAGACTCTCATCCCATGTGTGAGGGTTCTTGGAATTATACATGTGCAGGATATGCATGATCATTCAATTTACGACCTCAGTTTGGCCATCTGTCTGGGGGTGCAAGGTCGTGGATTTGGTATGCTTCATGTCTAGCAGTGACTAGAGGCTCAACCCGAAAGTGTTGAGAAATCGACTGTCCCGATCTAAGACAATGGTTTGTTAGATTCCAAAATGTCCTTAGACTCGTTCAAATAAGATATTGGCAGTGGCTTCTACTGTGATGTTCTTCTTCCAGGAAACCAGAATCGTCATTTTAGAAAAATGATCAACAACCACAAAAACATAGTCATTTCCCCACTTGGTGGATGGGAGGCCCAACATGTAGTCCAATGAGATGGATTCCCATGGCCTGTCAGGAGTAGGGAGAGGGGTGTACATGCCTTGTTTCTTAGTGGTTGGTTTGGAAATAGTGCGAACAGTGCAAGAACTAATATACTTGTTGACCTCCTGTCGAAATTTCGGCTAGTAGAAATGTTTTTGTAGAATCACCACTGTCTTTTTGAAGCAGAAGTGTCCTGCCACCTGACCGTAGTAGGCTTCCCAGATCATCTTTTCTCTATCACTTGATGGAACACAGATATGGGCCAGACGAGACAACAACCCATCCTGAAGATGGAAATTAGTGACAATTGCCTTTGCACTCAACATTTGGTAGGTGGTGGCGAATTCTGGGTCTGTCTCATAGAGTTGGGTCCATCCAGAGGTCTCATGGCCGCAAGATTCTAGCACTGTGGTGAGTACCACGACTGGTGGTCTGTTGAGGCAATCAACGACGTGGTTGGTGCTTCCTGTTTTATACTTGATGTTGAGGTGGAATTGCTGCAAGTATGTGGACCACTTTTGATGGCGGTCATTCTTCAATTTTCCTTGTGTCTACATGAAATGTAGTGGCTTATGATTAGTGTGGATGACTATCTCCCTCCCAAGAATGTAATGTCTCCACTGGCGACAGGCTTGCACAATAGAGTACATTTCTTTGTCATAAGTAGGGTACTTATGGACAATATCTGATAGTGTCTCACTATGATAGGTCATGGGGTGGTCGTGTTGCATGATAACGGCACCCACAACATATTCTGAAGCATTAGAATCAATCTCAAAAGGCTGTTGCGGGTCTGGTAGCCAAAGTATTGGCGTTGAGCACAAGCGCTGCTTCAAATCATTGAACACTTGTTGTTGGGGTTGGACCCATGCAAAATTTTCCTTACCACCACCCCTGGTTATTTGGCTGAGGGCCCATGCAATATGGGAGATTCCCAACACAAACCTGTGGTAGAAATTGGCAAGGCCTAAGAAGCTTCGAAGCTCAGTGAGTGTGGTTGGGGCTATCCTGTCGTGAATGACTTGGATCTTGGCTGGATCCACATGTACACCATGTTGATCAATGATGCAGCCTAGGTAATGGACCCTGTCCATGCCAAAGGAGCATTTTTCCAAGTTGGCATATAGCTTGAGCTGCCACAGGGTGTGGAAAACCTGTTGAATATGCTGCAAGTGTTCGGCCCAAGTCTTGTTGTAAATGAGAATGTCATCCATATACACCACTACAAAAGTATTGGTGAATGGTCGCAGGATATCGTCCATCATCCTCATGAAAGTGGCTAGAGCATTTGTCAGGCCAAAGGGCATGACCAATCATTCAAAAAGGCCTTCCTTTGACTTGAAGGTGGTCTTCCATACATCTATCTATTATATCGGGACTTGGTGGTAGCCATAATTCATATCAATCTTACTGAAGTATTTGGCCCCCATGAGTTGATCAAGGAGGTTGTCGAATTGAGGAATCGGGTACCGGTTTCTGACTGTGATTTTATTCAGAGCCCAATAATCAATACAAAGTCACCAGGTTCCATCTTTCTTCTATACCAACATGATTAGGATCCCGCAATGTGATGAGCTGGAATGGATGTGCCCCTTATGGAGAAATTATTCGATCTATCGCTTGATCTCCTCATTCTCTAACAGAGAGCGGTGATAGACTGGCCCATCGGGCAGTGGTGCGTCGAGGGTTAGATCGATGGGGTGCTTGGCCTTGCAGTGTAGAGGTACCTCGGTAGGTGAGGAGAATATATCTGATTATTCTTCCACAACCTTATCTACTTGCTTATGCTAGGTGGAGAGGTCGGCCGCAGAGACCCTGGATGTGGCTATGAGTTTTCTCTCATTGTGAGAGAAAATCAGAAAAAATAAAAACTTCCCCATCTAAGAGATGACCTTCCTGCATTGCTTAGTAGAGATCAAGGAAATAGCACTAGGTGGGATAGCCTCGGGTATCCTGTACAATTTCTTGTTCAAAGCAATAATAACACTATGAGGCCTAGACTCATATACAACATGACGTTTCCATAAATAAGGTTGGCCCAAAAGAACATCACAAAATTCGAGAGGAGAAACATCACACAATACCTCGTTTGAAGGGATTGATGTGGTATGACAATCGACACTGTTGGCTGACGTCGAGATCACTTCTTTGGCAGAGCCATCCCATGGTGTATGGTTGTGGGTGTGACAATATCGGTAGGGCCAACCGCTTGATGACCTCTGCTAAGATGAGGTTCTTCTAGCTACCACTATCAACAATGAAGTGCAGCGAGGTGCCTTTTACCCACATCTGTGAATGGAAGAGGCACTCTCCTTATTTTGGCTCATCTGGTTCACCATGCTAGAGCTTGGTGGTAGCAACAGTGGCACTAGGTTCTACGTCAATGATCCATCTTTCCCTTTCTGGTTCAGACTCAGAGTCAGAACCTTCATCTAATTTAGAGGCTTTCACTTCGGCCACCAGCGTCTGCTTTGAGTGGCAGTGAGGAGTGTTATGCCAAGGGCTCTTATGGAGGTCGCACCACTTTTCGGTATCTTTCTTTGTCTTTCTGGTGTCCTTCTTTGCTTGCATCTTGGACCAGTTGTCCTGATACTACCCATATTTTCTCTGTCCTTTGTTCTATGGGTTGGGGCCACCCTTTTCTAGCTTTTGTTGTGAGGGGTTCCCCGACCCAAATTGTCGCATCTTTTGTTTGAGCTTCTGCTCGATTTTGATGGCATATCGGCAGGCCGCACCCAAGGATGAGATGTACAGAAATTCCATTTCATTCTAGATGTATCTATGCAGAGAAACGCGATACTTGAGCACCATATGTCACTCTGAATCTTTGATACCCAGCTTGGTGCGCAAGGTATGGAAGATATTTGTGAAATCTGGCACTGCTTGGTCTCTTTCTTTCCGCAGTGTGGTCCATTTGGTATATAAGTCGTCATAATGTCCAATAGGGTAGTATTGTTCCTTAATAGCATCCCTGAAGGATTCCCAGGTGGTCGTGACTGTAAATAATGAGGGTTCCTCTATTTCCTTTTGCTCACAAAAATTTTTCCACCAATCTTTGACATGGGGAACAGCTTTGAGGAGCGCAAAAGTAATCTTTTCTCTATTTGAAAATTTATGGACAGAAAAATACCCTTCTAGTAGATTCAACCACTTGTCTACAACATCTGTGTCTATATGACCTTCAAATATAGGAATATCGAAGTTTATTTGTACCTTGAAGGGGTGGTGCCTCCGTTCGAAGAATATGCATCGCATGTTGGTAGCCATTGAACGATTTGTGTGAAATTATCTATCATCTCGTTCCTCTATTGTGTGAGGGATTCATCAATCAACAGTTTGAAAGGATCTCCTGTCCCGTCATCTTTCTTTTCTCCTTCCATGAGAGGTCGCTTGGGTGTGCAAGAGATTTTGTCCTGAAGAGAAACAAGCTCGAGACCCAACTCTGTGTACTCTGACCTCGTTGGGGACATGCATTAAGAAGACAAGGAGAAGACCGCTCTGATACCACTGATCCAAATTTTATGAGCAAAATGAAATGACTACAGATTATTACTATATGCTTAATACAGAATAACAGAGATACAACAAAATTGGTTTTCTATTCAATAAGGAAATAAGCTAAAACTGTAAAATGTAGTGGAAAACAAGCTTGCAGGAATGGTGGCGGCTTATCTCTGAGAAGAGATGTGACCGCTGCGCTCATTCGCAAGAAGATGATTACAATGAGGCTCTCAAGGCCTTTTTACAATAAACAGGATTTTCAAAAACCCTAAACATAAAAAAACCTAACCCTAGGAGATGAAGCACCAAAAGTCATGTGGGCCCCGTTTGGGTAAGTCAGTACATCAACTTCTCGGGGTCGTAACTTTTTCATACGATCTTTGTTTTAGGCGTATGATAGCCCATTGGAAATATCTATCCAAGGAATACAACAGTTATACAAAATTTCATGATGAAATTTTGCGATCGCATACCCCAAAAAACGTCGTTTAGGGCCTCAAAATGGCTCTGGAAGTTCAGGACCCGAAAAACTACTAAAAATAGTAAATTATCAAAATTGCTAGAAAGTTGTTTTGAGTCAGCTGGAAAAGGTGGGTGGCCACCAATATCCACCTGGATCACTAGAAACGGTACCCAATTACCCGAATCGATGACCTCCTTGATCAACTCACATGGGCCAAATACTTCAGTGACATTGATACGAAGTCTGGCTACCAGCAAGTCCCAATAGAACAAACATATGTATGGAAGACTGCCTTCAAGTCAAAAGAAGGTCTTTCTGAATGGCTGGTCATGCCCTTTGGTTTGAAAAATCCTCCAACAACTTTTATGAGGATGATGGACGATATCGTATGACCTTTCACCAATAATTTTGTAGTGGTGTATCTGGATGACATCCTCATCTACAACAAGACTTGGGCGGAATACTTGCAGCATATTCAGCAAGTTCTACACACCCTGTGATAGCAAAAACTATATGCAAACTTGGGAAAATGCTTCTTCAGCATGGATAGGGTCCATTAATTAGGTTACATCATTGATCAACATGGTGTGCATGTGGATCCAACTAAGATCTAGGTCATTCGTGACTAGCCATCCCAAACGACACTCACTGAAATTCGAAGCTTCTTGGGCCTCACCAATTTCTATCGTAGGTTCGTGTTGGGATTATCTCATATCGTATGGGCCCTCAACCAAGTAACTAGTGGTGGGAGTAAGGAAAAAATTGTGTGGGGCATGTACCAACAACAAGCCTTTGATGACTTGAAGAAGAATTTTGGCTCATCCCTAGTGCTTTCATTACCAGACCTATAACATCCCTTTGAGATCGAGACAGATTCTTTAGACTATGTTGTGGGAGTTGTTCTCACTCAACATGACCACTGCGTGGCATATCATAGTGAGACACTATCATATGTCATCTGTAAGTACCCTACTTATGACAAATAAATGTACTCCATTGTGCAAGCTTGCCTCCAATGGAGACATTACATTCTTTGGAAAGAGACAGTCATACAGACTAATCATAATCCACTATAGTTCATGCAGACCCAAGGAAAATTACAAAATTACCACCATCAGAAGTGGTCCACATACTTATAATAGTTCCACCTCAACATCAAGTATAAAATTGGAAGTATCAATCGAGTTGTTGATTGCCTCAACTGACCTCCAATCACTACACTCACCATGGTGCTAGACTCTTGCGGCCACGAGAGCTCCGGATGGCCCCACCTCTACGATATAGACCCTGACTTTTCCACCACCTACTAAATGCTGGGTGTAAACTCAATGGTCTCTAATTTCCATCTTCAAGATGGGTTGTTGTTCCAAATGGGCCATCTCTATGTTCAATCAAGCGAGTGCGCGAAGCTGATTTGGGAAGATCACTACAGTCGGGTGGCAGAACACTTTGGCTTCGAAAAGATAGTGGCAGTGCTGAAGAAACATTTCTACTAGCCGAAACTTCGACATGATGTCAACAAGTATATTAAGTCTTGCACCGCCTCCACTATTGCCAAACTGACCAATAAGAAACAAGGCCTATACACCCCTCTTCCTACTCCTGACATGCCATAGTAATCCATCTCAATGGACTACATGTTGGGCCTCCCATACACCAAGAGGGGAAATGACTATGTTTTTGTGGTTGTTGATCTCTTTTCCAAGATGACGATTCTAGCCGCCTACAAGAAGAACATCATAGTAGAAGCCACTGCCAATCTCTTCTTTGAATGAGTATGGGTACATTTTACAAACCATTATCTCAGACCATGATAGTCGATTCCTCAACTCATTCTGGTCGAGCCTCTGGTCACTGTTGGATACCAAGATCACCAAATCCACTGCCTTCCACCCCCAAATAGATGGCCAAACTAAGGTTGTCAATCAGATGATCGTACATATCCTTCCCATGTACAATTCAAAACACCCCCTCACATGGGATGAGAGTCTTCCCTATGTCTAACATAGCTACAACCGAGCCCTACATAGCTTAATTGGACACATTCCCTTTCAGGTGGGGTTAGGATTCCAACTAGTGTGCCCCATGCATGTTGTAGTACCCCTAGTGACCACCTCGTCTGACTCATCCTCTGATCCACTAGAAGCTGAAAAAGCCACCCAGTTCATTGAGCGGATCCAGCACATCCGCCAATAGGTTTAGGATATTCTACAAAAGTCTAATTCCAAGTACAAGCAGCGCCATGATCAACATCGGGTGCCACATAAGTTTCAAGTGGGAGACAAAGTCTGGTTGCAGTTGCAAAAAGAACTCCTTAAGGGTCCCCATCAGAAGCTTTGCCCACTCTGTTATGGGCCATACACCATCACCAAGTTTGTGGGTGATAATGTTTTTGAGCTCAACATTCCCCCTTTCCTTGGCCTGCACCCAGTCTTCAATGTGGCTCTCCTTCAATCATATTTCCCGCCATTATTTGACACCTCAGAGATAGCAGAGAAGTTGACACAAAACAAGCTCAACCTTGACTACATGCAACAGGAATCTAGTGATCATATTTTGGACACACATATCAAGGTCACTCGACAACAAAGGATCCATCTTTATCTAGTCATCAAAGTAGGGCAGCTCCTGCACCAAAGCAAGTGGCTCACCTGGGGCCAAATTCAACAAAAATTTTCTCATATGATGGGGAAACTCAACGCAATGGAGACCATTTCTTCATAAGGAGGGAGGATTTATCCAGGTGTATATCTGTGGCCACCCACCTTTTCCAACTCCCTCAAAACAATTTTCTGTCAATTTTGGCAATTTACTATTTTTAGCAGTTTTTAACTTCGGGGGCCATTTTGAGGGCCTAAATGAAGGTTTTTCTAGATCGAGCTTCTCAATTTTGGCCCAAGGATCTTATTTATCCCCAAAAATGAATCTCATTGATGATACCTTTCCAATGGAATATCATGCGCCTAAAACAGAGATCGTATGCAAAAGTTACGACCCCAAGAGGTTGATCTACTAACTTACCCAAACGAGGCCCACATGACTTTTGGTGCTTCATATCCTAGGGTTAGGTTTTGGATGTCTATGGTTTTTGACATTATTGTTTATTGTAAAAAGACCTTCATGGCCTCATTGTAATCATCTTCTTGTGAATGAGGGAAACTGCCACATCTCTTCTCAGAGATATTCTGCCACCATTCCAACAAGCTTGTTTTTCACTGCATTTTACAGTTTCAACTTATTTCCTTATTGAATAGAAAACCATTTTTATTATATCTATGTTATTTTTTGTTAAGAATATTTTAATAATCTTTATTCATTTCATTATGCTCATAAAATCCAGATCATTGAACCACGGAGGGAGTGCTAGTAGGCTGTGACCGAGACACTGCCACACCTCTCCCTCAATATCTAGTATATGTGCATGTCCCATTTACTTCTTATGTGTGTCAGATTAGCAATCAATAGTGATCTTGCATCCATCAACGAAACATTGTCAACAATCCATATAAAAAATCATACTACAATTGATCATATGTCACATATGCATAAATGAAATACTCAAACCAATACAATCCACTCCCTGACTCAATTCAGAGTCCAAGGAGGTCCATTGATTCCCTTGACATCCACAATCTATCTAGTGTCCTTCACACTCAGGGAAACTCATCATTAACCTCTGTAAATACATATATATCAAATAACATCAAATCACAACCAGCAACATCATCCTAACAATCCATAGGCGAAACAAATAACCAAGTACTATAACCGGATCAGTTGCACTCATGCGTCCTCAAAGAATAAGTTGATAACAAGTGCTCACAATAGAGAGATGTTACAGTCTCCCCCCCTCAATAGAAAAATGAATTTGATTTAGACACAATTGGTTGAGAATATTTTCCTAAAACCTTATGATCATTCACAACAATATCCCTTGTCTTAGTTGAGAAAATATGCGGGGCGGAAAATGGTCAAACCATGTAGATTCAAGGTTTCTATTGATGGAAACTTTATAGATGAAGTGGAAAAAGATGTAGTCTCATTGGACAGGTTTCAAGTTGTCTTCAAAATACCATATCTCTATGTGATAGATGCCATTTTTAGGAGCACAAATCAATATTTACTTGTCAATGCTTACGAGACATGAATAATAATTGCTAATACCAATAAGTTTTTCTTCTTGTTATGAAGAGAGGGAAGAAAGTAATGATATAGAAATGACATGGAGATCACTTTAGACTAAATTTGGGTCTGAAATGGGCCTCATAATAAAAAATATAGTCGATGAGCTAAAATTCAAAAACCTATAGAATTTTAATAAATTGGGTATACGATAATCATTGAGTTGGAACAATAGAGTTAAAATATTAATATGTGTCATTTTTTAATTTGGAAATATTGAAATACATATAAACCTCACCTTAGTTAATATTTGATAAGATCATCTCAAGATATGATAAATATTCTTGAAATAATAAATATAGAGTATTTTATATTACCACTCATTCAAATTCTTTTCTTTTGAAAATAAAATTCACATTATTTCAAACTATAATTGACTCACTTCTAAATACTATAGGATTTTTTTAAAGAAAAATGATATATGATAGCTAGTTATATAATATATAAACATATAAAACAATGAATTAGATATTTTAAAAATTGTTGTAGGTGAATCCCCCTGCGGACAAGTGGATTCCATCTTGGTCTCTAGACTCCTAAGGCCAAGACAGAAAAGTGCTTAACATGGACACTGACATCCTTTTAGATCTAATCAAGATAATGAATGAAAGAGAAGGAGAACGATATGTACCTTATTAGCGACGTTTGTCCTTGCAAAGTCCTAGCTGAGCTTCGATCCTAAGCTCCCTGATAGGTCCTGTAGAACAAACAAAGATACAATTGACTTCCTATTCTACTGAGATTAGCTCAATCATAGATCCATCTACTGTAGACAAACTCATATGGAACAAGTACAAGTTTGAAAGAAACATGCCAAGCGTTGATTATATTAACGAAAACAAGCAAAAGTACTTACAATCCTTTGAATGAAGGTGCAACAGCTTCTTCCAGTTATCCTTGTTCAACCCCTTTGCTCAAGTAATATACATTGATTTCTTTGATGACATCTCACTCATGAGATCACAAGTTTCACATCTCCATTCTTTTCCATGTCAATACCAATTATAGAATCATAAGTTTGGTATCAATCTCTAGTCTTTCATGTACCTTTCACCTTGAGAAAGCCTCCTTATATAACCTTGGAGAGGTCCAACCACTTGAGAGATATTTGGGATAAGTTGAGGATTCCTCTCCTTCAGTTGAGGATCTTCCCTAAGATCATGCCTTGACCATCTATTCGAATCCAACTACCTTCAGGAGTTGAGGGATTCTTCCCTGATTTACCTCAACAAACCCAGAATTTGCTAAAAAAAGGGTATCACTCCCCCAAAAGGGTGCACAGGGCACTCAAACAATCCCCCAAATAGGCTCAGGGAGTGCCATCACTCCTTGACAGTGGGTAGGGGAGCACTCCTCTCCAAAATTCATTTTTTAGTGGTTCTTTCAGTGTCAAAAGGTTTGTACTCCCTATCAAGTGACTTCTCTTCTTCCAAACTAGCCTTTGAGGTGTCTTAAGTGTCTTTTTGATGTCATTAGAGGCATGACATGGGAAAGATGGAAGTATGATGTTTTTTGACACTTGCAACACTTGTAGTCAAGATGCGACACTTGAGGACAAGATGCAACACTTACAACACCTGTAATGACGACACTTGCAACACTATTAGAGTGAGTAATTTTGATGTGTAACAGATTGGCCCCCAAAGTACGAAGTTAGAAGACGATGATGAATAAAGTAATTTGTAGAATTTTTTGAGCAAGGGTATGGACGTAGAGAAACCAGAAAAATCTGCACACAACCATCAAACAAATATTATGACATGTTTCAAAACCCAAGGCAGACATACCTATGCTTGAGTGTTAAATCATTTTTAGGTATCGCTGCCATAAAATACAATGGGGATCCATAATTATATTGACAAAATGGTATATCCACTGAAGATACAATGTGGATCTATACTCCTATGATCCGAACTGATTGTAGCCACAAACAATACACAGTGGATCTACGAGATGACAAGACATAGCCACAACCAATACAAAGTGGATCTATGTAACAGTATATGTGTCATAGTTCAAAAGAACTCCTTCATAACCTGGGAAAAGTATACATAAGAGTGATGACACTCAACCCAGGGTCTTCTTACCGATCCCGATGCAGTATGAATCTAACCATGCGAATAGATGTCCTAATGTTGAACATGGCAGAAACCACTTGATTATCGGTCAATGATGTAAACTATTAACAAGTGTGAGGGAGATCACCATTGATGCTAATGATTCCCAAGGTAATCTAGTACATTCCAACAAATGTGAATGAATGAGATGAAGTCGAACATTCATGGAATCATTCGATCACAGGTCAATGATGTAAACCCACTGTCGGACGTGAGGAGGCCTTCCATTGACTCATGCAGGTCCCAAGGTACTAACTGGCTTTTAATTCTATTTCCTAGATAATGTATTGAAGTCGACATGAATAGACTCATCGACAGAGGGCCTTGATGTATGCTCATCAATGACAAAAAACTGACACAGAGATGTAATTGTTAGATCAAATGAACATGGACTGACACGGGTATTGAAACAAGATATTTGTGATGGTTGACTCTTAAGGTAGATACTTCCCTTGAACACTGAGGCACAACAGTAGAAACTTGACATGGACCAAAACACGATGATGCAGTGGATACGGTGACTTTCGTCAGGTGACCCAAAGGAGTAAAGGAAACTTACAGAATTGGCTCAATGCAGAGGTTTAGGGGGTTAAAATGTGTGAAAAGACAAAGTGGCGTGTTCAAGGGTGACCATAAGAGTTACTGGTAGTGTTCTCAAAAACCTGTTTGGCTTGCTTCTTTCAACTTTTCCCCCATCTAGATAGACGAGTACCTCTTTTTAATTTAACGAGCTTGAGGAGGGTAACACATGCTCGATATGACTCACCTTCGGTAAGTCCTTCTTCCTTTGATTAGCGAACTGGAAAAAGTAAGGGTTCGGTCTCGTATGGGCCCTTCAATGTATGATTGTTTAATGAGTCCAGAGAAGGTAAACTCAGTGGTTTTTCATATTTAGAGAGTCTGAAAACAACTTAAATACGACTCCGATGTTGTCCTTTTTTGTAATTTTAGTCTCGCAAGGCCAAAAAAGAGATAAATTATCACTCGAAAGATGCCCTTTCAAACCTTTTAATGAGTGGGAAAGGAAGCAAGATCACTCAACAATCTTTTCACGTTTAGAGAGTCTGAAAACAGTTTAAAGAAGACTCCAGGGGGTTCCTTTTTCATGTATCCATGCGGGTCCGAAAAAGAGATAAAAGTTTACCCAGTTTCATTCTCATGTATTTACGAGCACGAGAAAGAAAAAAGACCAAGATCAGTATGCCCCCAGCTTCAAAGCTAGTGGCTTAACTCAATAATGATCATCAAAGGCTGGAGACATTTCCTCCAAGCTTCAATTCATTCATCGACTTTGAGGTTGTCACCAATTTATCTACTAGATGGAGAAAAAGGATAAGGTTGGATGAAATGAAGGTTCAAAATAGGTGATTGTTTCATTTTTTAACGAGCTTGACATAGGAAAAGAACTATGCTTAGGGCTCTAGGTTCAATCCCTAGATTGTTGTTTCATTTTTTAATGAGCATGCTACAGAGAGGAAAACTATGCTCAAAGCTTCTGTTTCATTTTTTAATGAGCCTGCTATAGAGAAGAGAGACTATGATCATGACCTCTGTTTCATTTTTTAATGAGCTTGCCACAAAGAAGAGCAAACTATGCTCGTGACCTCTATTTCATTTTTTAACAAGCTTGCCACAGAGAAGAGAAAACTATGCTCGTGGACTCTCCTTGATCATGGCTTCCAAGAGAATAATGTCTTAGAAGAACACCATGTCAAGGGACAAAAATCGGTCATGGATTCCAAGAGAGCTTTAGTGGATGGAATAAAATCACTCTGGAAGGAACACATGTCGAGGGTTGCGACAGAGGTAAGGAGATAAGGCTCCAATAGCCCTACCGAAGAGATCACCATGTCAACGACCGGATCCAAGTCGTCGGAAGTTGAAGGCATGGGAGACAATAGAAAATCAACATCAAAAGGGAAGATAGAGTGTATATCTCCTCGAATTTCTTCATGAGGGGGAAGAAAAGAGGATCGATGATGGTTATCATCCGGAGGTAGCTCGTTAATTCTCAACATTTCCATAATAGATTCATCCGAAGGAAAAATTGGATAAATGTAGTCGATCGCAGACGATAAGCATCTTAACCATGATGGCATCGAATAACTATCGGGTGCCAATAGATGTTGGTCATCCAAAGAGGGATAAGCGGATTGGACAACAATGTATGATTTTTCGGCTGGACTAAGTGGCATGGTGTCACCTAGTGTATCGAATTCCAATAGACTAGGTACAATCCAAGGGTTAGATGATTCCAAAGATTGATAACCCACGGTTGAAATCATATCAATGGTGGAAATATGATGTGTAGTCGGTGGAAGTGGTGTAGGGAAGGTACCCATAAGGCTAGAATCTTTTAGCAAGCCAACACCAACGCTTTCGTACGTGTTCTTGTGGTCTCCCAAGAAAGGAATTTTGTTGGTAGTAGGAGCGCGAGTGTCGATGATGCAGAAATCTAACTGATCAATAGTGACAATTTTTCCCTGATGAGGAAATTGTACACATCAAAAAACTGACAAGGTAACAATAGTCATAGCATAAAACCAACTTCTTTCAAGTAACAAGTTGTAATCGAGGGGAGAATCGACCACCTCGACATCAACAGTGACAGTTTTTCCACCCAACTAGATGGGCTAGGACTGTAAAATCCCATGGGGATGAAAACCTTGCCCATCGAATGTGCATAACATCGTTGGGGATTTGTTAAGTGCCGATGATTTTAAACCTTTCCAACATGCTAAAGACATGACACAAGTTGAGGCTCCCTCATCCAAAATAGTTCGGTGGATTTGTTGATTGTGAAAAACAACATCAACTTGGAAACCAAGTTGGTGGGAGAGTCGAGATGTATAGTTGTCCAGATTAAACCTAATATGGTTGGATGAATCAGGATCAAAAATGCCAATAGCGTCCAAGAGCGTTCTACGTTGACTGGGACAGTGCTGTAGAACTTCTAACACAGACATAGCACACAGTGCTTGAGCCAAATATTCAACAATGTTGTAGTTCTGGGTGGCACATGAACTAGGATTAATGGTAGATTTGTGGATAGTGCTCTTAGGAGGGCATAAGATAGATTTGAATGTAGGGTTCTCAATCTGAAGTGGTCCAGATGGAGGATTAACTGATGGAGGACTAACAGAGGATGGTGATGGATATGGTAAAGTACCGGTACCGTTAGTGACTTTTCCTTTGTCAGGGTTACCTGTTGTGTCATATGTCTTAGAGAGAGAGTGGTCAAATTAATCCCGTTAAACATAAAAATATGTGCACTCGTCGAGGCCTCATCATGAGGATGGCTAGAAATGCCCCGAGGAGAGGGGGTTTGAGTAACCATGGATTGCGGTCGTGGAAAAGGTTGAGTAAGCACAATGGGTTGTGAATTTCCCTGGAAAAGTTTGGCCACTTCATTACGATGTGGACAGTTTCGAGTGTAGTGATCGTCACCACAAATGATACACGGGAATTTCAATCTTCGTTGTGGTTTCTTTTTGGTAGCAGGTGTTTGAGCTTGATTTTTTGGTTGTTCATTGTTATTAGTACTTTTTTATGTATTTGTTGTCTTCTTATTACCTCTGGATTGTTGTGAAGGAGTAGATTGAACTGCATTCACCTCAGATATCTGAGTTTCGGGGGAGGTAGAGGAGAGTGTGGTCGATTGGGAAGTAGATTGAGTTTTGACCGAACCGATAACACCGTCCGCATGAGATGAGGATGAAGGCTTAGATGGATCGGTATTAGCTCGAGAAACATTTGGAAGCAAATCATATAAAGTACCAGATTGTGAATATACCAAATCTAGGTACTGAGCCCGAGCAATGGTTTCTTCCTCGGTGATCACACCACCCATACTGATATTGCGAGTGATTGGGGGTAAAAGTGATTTAGTAAAGCATTCCACCAATAATATGTCAGGAATGATTACCTTGATAATCCTTCGTCGTCATCTTCACTCATGAATATGGTCAGAGATATGCACGGAGTCAGTTTGACGAAGGGAGGTCAAGAGTTCAGTACTCGTCTCGTAGCGAATAGGTAGTTGAAATTTCGTGAGGAAAGACATGGCAAGGGAGTTGAAATCATGGAAAGAAGCACATGGTAGTTCAATATACCACTTTGTTTTTGAGTCCGTAAGTGTTCGTTGGAAAAGATGCAAAGGTATAGAATCATCCATGAGGGATTTTGATGAACACCACAAATGGAAAGTCATCACATGGTTATTTGTATCTTCTCCATATTTTTCGTCAAATTTTGGGATATCGGAAGGAAGTTTCGTTGGAATAACTAGCCAAACTGGTGAATGAAAAATAGGACCATTGGTTAACCGAGACAATTTTGGGAGATCTAGAGTCGCAAAGAAAGGTAGTTGTTAGTTAATTTGCTGATGATACTCGCATGGCATAGGAACACTAGTAGGAAAATAAACTGGGTTAGGTGGATAGTTGTAACAAGTAGGTCCTCCTACATATGGTTGTTGGTGACTAGGATAAACAGGATTCGACGATGGTTGAGAAACATTCGCATAACCCGATGGTTTTTGAGCATTATAAGCCAGGTGATTTGTTTGCCCAGAAAGAGGATGAACATTGTGCCCTTGAGGAGGGTAAGGAGTAGATCTCGGAGGCATATACACATTAGTCCCATGGGGGTATAAGGTGTTTTTCCTTGAGGACTCCAGGTGGTGTTTGGTATGCCGCCCGGATAAGGTTGTCCATAAGACGGTCCAGAAGGAACATGACTCGATACTCCTCCTTGTGGGTTATGATATGAGTGCCCCCAAACATGGGGTTGGGTAAATGTGCCTTTGGAAGATGCTCCCTAGGATTATGAAGGGTTTCCAACAGACAAAGGTTTCCCTCCTACCAACGGTGGATTAACGACTAGGGTATGACTGGAAAAGGGAGGTTTCCCTCCGAGAAGAACATGAAAAAAGGGTTGTCCCCTAAGAGGGGTAGACCTGCCATAGGATGGTGGTCTTCTAGGAGGGATAGGTCTGCTAGATGGTGGTTTCCCTCTAGTCAGTTTTATTTGGTTGGCAAGGGTCTACATTCTCGGGTGAAAAGATGTCCCAACAAGATTGTGCGGAACATGTGGAGTTGTAGAGTGAAAGTTTGTAAAATCATGGGTAGGGATTGAAGTTCCTTGGGAATGAGTAGAGGTGATGAGTCCAGCATTAGGATAGACTTTTGTTGATGAAACAGTAGGGTTAATGACCTGATCGATGGGGTGATTCATCGTTTGACTAGATGGCCCACTTTCAATTGGAGGGTCATAAGATTAAAGGGTTGTCGAAAGGATTGGAAATGCTCATAGATATCGCGTCCTAATGAAGTCCTCCATACAGAAAGAGCAGGTGTGGGATTTGTATCTACTGTAGTGGTAGGATGAACAAGAGTCCTATACTCATCACCAAAGGTTGGTTTTGTGGATCTCATATATGTGTCGGTAAAATCTCTCGCAGGTAATTGTGGGACTTCTTCGTCTATGACGTTCCCAAGGGAGTCTAAACAAAGTAAAAGTGGTTCGAGAGGAATGGTTGAAACATATGTGCGAGGAGTGGGATTCTCAACTGTAACCAAAGCATCTTCATGATTGTCTAACGAAGGAGCAACAACACTCCCAACGTCAGATTGATTTTCTACCTCTCCACGATAGTTGTCTTTTGGAGGGTTAGGAGGTAAGGGTTGGTAGCCTTCCATAGGTATCCCTTGCATCCTACGCGATCGACGAAGAAATTTATCATCTACAGGCTCAATTTTGGAGAATAACAGTACATGCTGAAAATCTAGGGCCAACTAATAGAAAGAAGCAACACACGCTAATAAAATCTAGGAATCAAAACCAAGCAAACAAAACTTCTTTCAATGATCATACTAGTTGGTGATGAAATCCAACGTCACGTGATCAAGTCAATAAAGGGCTAGGATATGGTGGAATAATTTCAATGATGACCTGCTTAACGGTCTTTCACCTTGGTGCAAGATTCCATGCAGTAATTGTGGATTTACCCTCCAAGGAGCCTGAGTGAGTTTGACCAATGTCTGTTCCAGGTACGGTGAGACTTCCCTTCATTGTCACCTCATGTAAGTACCTAAGGATTATGGAAACTAAGGACACCAACTTGTATTTATCCCCTGGGCGGGTACAGTCAATACTCTGATCTGAATGTATAGGCAAGATAACAAGTCCGAAATAAACTCGAGAGCCTCCCACACATAATCATGGGTATAACTTCAAGTGACCACCAATATACGATCCGACCACTACAAACAGTTGAACCATGGAGAGATAGTCTTCGTAACTCACCTGAATGTGACCTCGTGCATAACCCTTGTGTGAGAGGGGGATCCCATAAAGCCTATACAATAGTTGGATTTGACACTCCCTATCTCGGGATGGTAATGTTCGTTTTGAAAAATTTGGAGAGTTGTACTCACATCCTAATCCAAAGTGCTAATCCTAGTCTAATGTTGGTGGAAGATCCTAAAAACAAAAAGTGTTCCAGATAATTTTTTAATTAGTGTTGATTTTATGGATATTCTATACTCAGAGGGTGTATGACAATGAAATTGATGGTATGATGACTCAATTCTCAAAAAATGCACAAGAAGATGACGAGAAGTCGTTTCTTTCAATGAATGGCTATTTAAGGGAAGGAGAAAAGTTGTTTTCACTATCAAACACTAATATGCAAGTCCTCAATCAATTTGTTTCTCACTCAAATCCAATGTAATGCTAAAAATTTCATAAATTCCTTCTAATATCCAAACCAATCACTAAAATATGTCCTTTTGTTTACATGTGAATGATAATTATATGTAAGACTTCTAAATGTCAATCAGAATTCAAGATTAAACAATCAAAAGAAAATCTCACACAAAACAAAAAACACACTCTTGTCGTGAAATAGACAAGAAGGAAAAAGATAACCAAATTGCAAACAAGAACCAAAAAACCTCAAACAAAAGAGAAATGATGAAAATTTGACCTCAAAGATCAAATGAAAAGGTTCACATACCTTTGGATTTCCTCACAAAAGTTTTCACTCAGTCAGATAAAGGAGAAGAAAACAACAAGTTAACTCAAGGTCAGCAAAGACAAAGAGTGGCTTCAAGGCAAGGAAAGAAAATGTAAATATCCTAAACAAAAGAGGATGGATTCTCAAAATTAAGGGTGTTTGAAAGACAATATCAACATGAACTGAGAGTATGGGACCCTGAGCAAATTCCAAAACCAAGAAATAGCTTCAGAAAATGAAAAATATGGAAATTTTTTCACAAAAAAGGGGTAACTCTCTGGTGTAAGGGGAACCAGAGCATTCTAGTGCTCTGTGTAAGGCTACAGGGGAGTGCTAGTGCTCTGATAGCAACAGGAGGGGAGTGCTCTGATCCAAAAACTCAGAAAAAAAAGTCCAGAAACTCAAAAAATAAAGGAAATTCAGTCAATTAGGGTGATCATGATGACATAAAAAGGAAATCAAACAAATATAAGAATGAAAAATACAACGTGGAGAAGATCAAATCAGTGGGGAAAGGGTCAAAACGAGATTTGGGAATGGAAACAAAAATCAGAGCTCCTTTCCTAGTGGAGTCGCCAATTTCTGTTGTAGGTGAATCCCCCCGCGGACAAGTGGATTCCCTCTTGGTCTCTAGACTCCTAAGGCCAAGATAAAAAAGTTCTTAACATGGACACTGACATCATTTTGGATCTAATCAAGCTAATTAATGAAAGAGAAGGAGAAAGATATGTACCTTATTAGTGACGTTTGTCTTTGCAAAGTCCTGGCTGAGCTTCGATCCTGAGCTCCCTGATAGGTCCTGTAGAACAAAAAAAGATACAATGGAATTCCTACTCTATTGATATTATCCCAATCATAGATCCATCTACTGCAAACAAACACATATGGAACAAGTACAATTTTGAAAGAAACAGGCCAAGCATTGATTATATTAATGAGAACAAGCAAAAGTACTTACAATCCTTTGAATGAAGGTGCGACAGCTTCTTCCAGTTCTCCTTGTCCAACCCCTTTTCTCAAGTAATCTACACTAATTTATTTGAGGACATCTCACTCATGATATCATAAGTTTCACATCTCCATTCTTTTCCATGTCAATACCACTTATAGGATCATAAGTTTGGTATCAATCTCTAGTTTTTCCTGTACCTTTCACCATGAGAAAGCCTCCTTATATAACCTTGGAGAGGTCCAACCACTTGAGAGATATTTGGGATAAGTTGAGGATTCCTCTCCTTCAGTTGAGGATATTCGCTAAGATCATGCCTTGACCATATATTTGAATCCAACTACCTTCAGGAGTTGATGGATTCTTCCCTGATTTGCCTCAACAAACCCAGAATTTGCTAAAAAAAGGGTAGTGTGGCCCCAAAAGGGTGCACAGGGCGCTCAAACACTCCCCCAAAGAGGCTCAGGGAGTGCTAGCACTCCCTGATAGTGGGTAGGGGAGCGCTCCTCCCCAAAATTCATTTTTTAGTGGTTCTTTCAGTGTCAAAAGGTTTGTACTCCCTATCAAGTGACTTCTCTTCTTCCAAACTAGCCTTTGAGGTGTCTTAAGTGTCTTTGTGATGTCGTTATAGGCACGACATGGGAAAGATGGAAGTATGATGTTTTTTGACACTTGGAACACTTGTAGTCAAGATGCGACACTTGTGGACAATTTGTGACACTTACAACACCTGTAATGACGACACTTGTGACACTATCAGAGTGAGTAATTTTGATGTGTAACAACAACTTTTTTATATGATATAATACTATATAATATTATTAAAATTCCTAACAAAAGAAAAATGATTTATGTTGATTTTGTTATTAAATAAATCTCGTACCTGGGACAATCTTTAGAAAAGGAGCTCCATGAGTCTGGTTCGATGTAGTGTTTGCAAGAAGAGTAATGAGTCAATTTATCATTTTTTTCTTAGCTACTCATTCATGATAGTTGTCTAGGGAGATATTCATGAGACACTAGGGAATCATTGTTCTTTGGATGAGGAAAAAATTCAAGCTTCTCTCCAAGATTGGATGAACAAACCTCATACAAAGCTTCTCAAAGCATTACCTATGATTGCAGCATGGGGAATTTGGCTAGCCATGAAACGATCTCTTTTTTAGAGCATGAATCCTTCTCCATTTCATTGTTCTCTATCCATCTTAGAGATTATTTTTTCATATCCTCAACAATTAAAATACCATTATTCTATCCCCTCTTTTAAGATGCACATCTCAAAAGACGTCTCTTGGAAATTTTCTAATGGGGAAACATAAGCAATCCCTTCTCTAAGACAAGGCAAGGGAATTAGATTCCTCTTAGAGAAATATATATATATATAGGTTTAATATATATATATATATATATATATATATATATATATTTATATATATATATATATATTTATATATATATATATATAT
>JASDQU010736284.1:381816-411545 GCA_032191745.1 Picea mariana | reverse complement strand
GGAATCTCTCCTAACCATCTGATGCTTAAATGGAACGAATACACTACACTACTATACTCTTCAACCTTTATTTTAGGATGTCAAATGATTCTCATGTTTTTTTTTAGAACACATCACTTTAAACCATGTGTACATGAAGTGAAATGAAGAAGTAGAAAAAATATGAAAGTCTAGTCTACCACTAGACAGGGGCACGTGGAAGGTCTCTAAAAAAAGATCAGAAGGAGCTTTTGAATATATTCATAGCTCTTGGTGACTTCTTGGCTAAAGGAAATTTCCATCCTAACTCTTAGAGAGTCTTGAGGATACATGTTTTTGACTTTACATTGTATATTGGTTTTTATTGACACTTAGACCTAACCTTGACTTTCTTAGTCTCTCGAATATATGTGTATGATCTGATTATGGGCATATGTTTGCACATAAATAAATTCTTTAATTGAAAATTGAGAGATATCGATTGACATTCCCGTCAATTATTAGTGGTTGGTCCCTCTTGAATAGTTTAAAGTAGTTTTTTTCTACAGGAATGTCTCGAGCGAGCATCTACATATGTAAAAAAAAATTTCAAAAAATTACTAGTTTTGTTTTTTTAAGAGAAAAAAATATTATATTATATTATATTATATTATATTCCATTATATAACCCATTAATTGTAATTAATATTATACAATTGAATTTGTTAATTACAACTAATAAATTATAATATATACTATATAATATAACCAGTTATTCCAGTTAATTGTAATAACTGAGTTATATTGTATATTATATAAAACAATATATCATATATTATAACTTTTTAACTGTTATATCATATATCACCTAACAAGTTAAGACTTGTATTATATGTGAAACATATATAATATAACCAGTTAGTTGTAATAACTGAGTTATATTGTATATTATATAAAACAATATATCATATATTATAACTCTTTAACTGTTATATCATATATGATATAAGTCATATTATATAATATATAACACCTAACAAGTTAAGACTTGTATTATATGTGAAATATAATATATAATAATTAATCAATTATGTTATATATAATAATGAATTGTTTATGATATAAAATATTTACAATATATATATATATATATTATTATTATTATATATATATTATTATTATTATTTAAGTATAATTTTATTTTTTGAATTTTAAATTTATGATTAAGTATATAAAAATGTAGTAGTATATTTAATCAATTGTTAATTGTTCTAAATAAAATATGGTATAAATATGCATATTTTGGTTCTATGTCATTTATTTTATTCACAAGACTCTCAAACTTTTATTATTATTTTTAGGTTTTATCTCTTAACTCTATATTAACCTAAATTACTTGTTAAATATCATTATGAGACAATGTAAATTACCCTTAACCATAACACCTCTAACTTGGTGTGGCATGGCATATGTTTAGTGTGATGTGTCATATCCTTTTACCATGTTAATATTTTCTATATGAGGTCCATTTTAGACTCAAATTTACTTTAATTCGGAAGGAATCATTGGATGTACCTGATAATAAGAACTACTAGAAAATACAAAAGATAATTAAATACTATAAAGAAGTGTTCTAAGAACTCCATGAGATACCACCCAAGAGAGATATTGAGTACAAGATTCAATTATCACTAGAGTCTTTGTTTCCAAACATTGGGATATGTAGGAAATCCACCCTAGAAGTAGATGAAAGGAAGATAAAATCAAAACAATTGTGAGAGTAGGGATCATCAATCCCATCATGTCACCTTGTGATTCACCAATTATAATGGTTCTAAAATAATGTGGGAGCTATAGAATATCAATTGACTAACATGCCTTGAACAATGTCACCATCAAAAAAAATTATTTGTAAGAATAGAAAGATGACTTGTTGGATCAGTCTCAACAACCCAAGTTCTTTAGAAAGATGGACCTAAAATCAGGTTTCCATCAGGTAAGGATAAATACATAAGATGTGTTGAACACAAAATTCAGTAAAAGTCAAGGTTTGCATGAATTTCTAGACATTCATATAGTTTTATGTAATGTACTTTCACTTTCATGCATTCGATGAATTATGTTCTATGCCCATTTATTGATGTTTTGGTAATATTATATATGTATGACATACTAATATTTGTAAGTATCTTGTAGGGACACATATCACATGTGACATAGGTACTAGATACATTGAACATGAATCAACTAATTACAATTTTGAAGAAATGTGAACTTTAAAAAGAGTCCTTGATTTATCTTGAATCAATGAATGGTTTGTTGGAGTTTTAGAAATTACAATTATCTTCTTTCATATTCATTAAAAATTTCATGTAATAGGATCACCGAAAGATAAACAATCACAAAACACAAGATGTATCTTGGGAAACCATAGTGGGGGAGAAAACCCAACAACCAATTCTTCAATATAGATTCCTTCAACCAGTACAATGCCACGTTATAGCTCTCCACAAATAGACCAATCCAAAGATACCAAAGAACAAGAAAGCAATACCTCCTGCGCTATACCTTCCTTTCTATTCTCCAAATACACAAGAAAAGGCAATTGTGTGAGTGTACAAATGAGAGGAACTCGACCTCTATTTATACACATAATTAAATCCCAAAAAGAGACAACCCTAAGAGGAGATTTTTTTACTTTTAAAATAAGGATAAAAATAAAATAATAATTTCTTTTGAGTTGATTTATACAATAAGATTACAATAACCTTCTCAAGGTTTGACCAATACAAATACAAAATAATATCTTCTGTAGTTACATCAAAATATCAACACTCCCTATTAACTAGGAAGGTATTGTTTGTTTCCACAGGAGATCATGACCATTGACTGTTGAACATATGTTTCTATAATTCATCATATATCCATAGTACAACATGAATTCACATCAAATGCATCCAAGGTGTGTGGGTATATCTCAAATAGCTTTAATATGCCACCATGACATCCACTACGCCACAATACATTTGTATCTCATCATGTGCACCCGTGTGACTTCACAACCAATGCATCCAAGGATTATAAGTAGCTCTTAGATAGATAAAACATGTCCCCAGGACATCCACTACCCCGCAAAGAATCTATACCTCATCACTCCCTGTAAAGAGGTACCACTCCAAGATTGTCCTTGTAGTGCTCGAAGATCATCCTCGATAGTGGCTTGGTCAACACATCCACAACCTGCTCATCGGTAGTCACGCATTGGAGCCTCACTACTCCCCTATGCACCATATACCTCATATAGTGATATTTGATCTCGATATGCTTTGACCTGTCATGGAACACTGAATTCTCTGACAACTTCATGAAACTCTGGTTGTCACACCAAATGATGGTCACCTCTAGTTTGAGATCAAATAACCTAGACAAAAAAATTTAAGTCCACACTACTTCTCAACATGTTGCACATGTTGCCACATATTCATCCTTCATACTGAGCGCTACACATGAATGCTTCCTACTGCTCCATGAAACCATACTGGAGCCTAGACTTAAGAAATATGTCAAATTACTTTCCGATCATGAATACTTTCGACGCAATATAAATCCAAATATCCATATAACCCAAAATCATGGTCTGTCACATACTTGATACCATAATCCAATGTACCCTTAAGGTACCTCATCACATGTTTTACTATGACCAAATCAAAATTCCTGGGATTCTCCATATATTGGCTCAGGGTGTTCACAAAAAATATATATATCCAGTCTCGTGCCCGTCAAGTACATCAAGGAACCCACCATCTTCCTGTATAAATTAGCATACACAATATTTGAAGTTGTATCTTGTAGAAACTTTAGATTTGATACCATAGGTGTATCCATTTCCTTGCAATCCAACATCTCGAACCTCTTTAGGATTTCCACTGCATACTTCCCTTGATTCAGAAATATGTCATCCTGTCTCTACCATACCTTGAGACCCAAAAAGTAATGCATCATCCCAATATCTTTCATCTCAAACTCAAAAACCAATTTTCTCTTACACTTTGATATGATCTTTTCCACACCTATTAGAAACAAGTCATCCACATACAACGGTAGTATTATCAAACCATCATCCACAAAATTAAAGTAAAGCTTAGGATTTTCACTTCTCTTTGTAAATCCTAAGCTCATAAGAAAATTGTCTATCTTTCCATACAATGCTATGGGTGCCTTCTTTAATCCATATAAATCCTTCTTCAATCTGCACACATGTGTCTCCCTGTCATGTACCTTAGACCGTTGTGGCTGCTCCACATATACTTCCTCTTTTATTTCACCATTCAATAAGGTTGTCTTCACATCCATCTAATTCACCTTCCATTTCATTATTGCGGCCAATGAATGTATAGTCCTGATCAAGGTATATCTCTCCACAAGAGAAAATGTCTCCTCATATTCAAATCCCTCCTTCTGAGAGAATCCTCGAGCCACAAATATAGCCTTATACTTTTCAATACTTCCATCAGTTGCATGTTGCATCTTGTAGATACATTTTGAACTTACTACTGATTTCTCCTTTTGTCTGGGGACCACATCCTAGACACCATTCTTTACTATGGACTGATATTTCTCCCCCATGGAATCCTTCCATACCCTCTTTTCTGTAGCTTCTTCATAACTAGAGGGTTCTACATCCATGATATCACACAAACATACGACATAGCTAGAATACAGTTTTGGCTTCTTACTTTACCTGAGATAATTTTCCAGGGCACCATATCTTTCTTCATCTATGATGAGTTCATGTTCCTAGGTTGGTCTTATCTTGCGAGAAGGCATCTCTTCTAGTCTTTGAGATTTTTTTATGTCATTATCCTCATGAATGACTTCCTCTAGTTCAACTTATTTCATGCTTGGAACTCTAGTAACTTCATTCTCCTCCTCATGAACCTCTTTTACATAGTCTTGTTTTGATTTTTTGAAAGTTTCACTCTCATCGAATGTGACATCTTGGCTAATATCAATGTTTTGGTGACTGAAAATATATATCCTGTATGCCTTCGATGTTTCACTTTAACCAACAAATATTCCATTATTTCCAGATGGATCTAATTTTGTTGTGTTTTCCTTGGGGACATGCACACATACATGGTAGCCAAATATCCTTAGATGGATGACTTCCAGCTTATTTCCTGAAAACATCTCCTCTAGTGTCTTGTTTTCAAGTACTTTGTGGGAAAAAAAATTATGCACGTACACTACAATATTTGATGCTTATTCCCATAGATGCATAGCCATATCTTGATCATGGATTATAGACTTCATTGCTTCCATGATCATCTGATTCATGCTTTCTTCTACTCCATTCTACTGAGGATTGTAGGGAGTAGAAATCTCCCTCTTGATACCATATTTCTTGCAATATTCTTTGAATTCCTATGAAGTGAATTCTCCTCCATTATTTGATCACAAGGTCTTTATATTATGCTCTGTTAGGTTTTCTACCAGTGCCTTAAATTCTTTGAATTTTCCAAACACTTCATTCTTTTCCTTCAACAAATACATCCAAGTTTTATGTGAGTAATCATCAATAAAAGATACATAATATGTACATACCTTCTTAGTGAATTTGTTGGAATTGGTCCACACACATTCGAGTGCACGATATCCAATACTCTTTTGGATCTGCTATCACTTCTAGGAAAGGAGCACTTCATGTTCTTTCCTTGTGTGCAACCTTTGCACACGCCATCTAGTTTTACGTGGATATTTGGTAGTCCTGTCACCATCTTACTCACACTCTATAGAGCATTGTAATGTAGGTGATCAAATATCCTATGCCATAATTCACTAGGATTCATAGTGTCATGAATTAATGATAAATATGATCACCCTTTTAATTTTTAGAGTCCTCCCTCTTGAAATTCAATAACCAAAGAATCATCAAAAGTATTCCCTCTAGGCCACATAAGAACTTTTCTATCAAAAAATGTAATTTTGTAACCCTTCTCATCCAATTCTGAAATTGATAAAAGGTTCTTCTTCAATCTAGGAACATAAAGAACTTCCTTCATATTCATTGGCTTTCCTAAGTCTAACTTGTAGGAGTCTTCTCCTACTCCTTTGATCGGATATTGATACTCATATCCCAATTTCACCCTTTGCGATGAATCCTTATTAGCAATGTTAGACTAGGATTCTTTATAACATGTCATATGCTTAGAAGCACCACTGTCTACGAACCAAATGTCACTTCCATGAGTGATAGTTCCTGTAAGATATGAGATAAGAACATACTCCTCATCACTTGGTTCATCTTACTTTGCAACCTTCTTGGGTGGCTCATCATATTTAGCTATATGAACATGATTCCTTTTACCTCATTTGTTTTCCCTTGGTCTTTGAATGAGGGAACAATGATTAGCAATGTGTCCCATTTTCTGACAATAGGAACATCTGATATTTGGGTTATTTCTTCAGCCCTTTTGAAAATTCTTGGGTGAGGAGGGTTGTTTCTTTCTCTTTCCTTTCCTGGTGTGGGAGGATAGGGCTTGGTCATCATCTGTCATCTTCTCTTCTCTTTCTTCCATCCTTGCTTCTTCTTGGTTGCAATCTTACCATAGCCTATTGAACTTGAGTAACTTCCTTATTGAGCATATCCCTTGAACAAATGCATACCATGACCTTGGGAGGCCATTCAAGGTGGTCATCACCCTTTCTTATGCATTCATTGTATCACCAATGGCTTCTATCGACTCCTTGATTTGGTTCACTCTTGAGAAGTAAGAGTGGATGGTTTCTGAATGCTTCATCGTTATTCTCTTTAAGTAGTTTCTCAAGTTCATTCTTTGGTTGATGTTGTTTCCTTCAAAAAAATTGTTTAAGGAAACCAACATTTCTCTTGGAGTGGATAATGAATATATGTGATGAATAATATGGCCCTTAATGGATTATGCAATAATCCTCTTTTATTTGACCATATACTTATTATGCTTTGCTTTAGCCTCATCTCCCTTTGGTTCTGAAAACTCTTATTCAATGGACTTCTCTAGATCATGTTCTTATAGGAGGAGGGATACTGTGTACCTCTAGTATCTGAAGTTGTCAGCTCCCTAGGTATAATCTTAAAATGTCCCTCTTCTTAACTATTAATTGACCAAGACCAACAAGCTATCAATGGACGATTAGTCCTGATGATGAATCTTGATTCGGATTCGAAACATCGATGAAAAAAATGACACCGACTATGGATTATCTAGAAAACAACTTCAAAACTCCTCACCATAGAAATATGAAAACACTGATATCTTCCCTGTATGAAAGGGAAACTTGGAACAATTTCCGTTTAATGGAAAATCTACGGATAAAATCATTAGACGATCTGTTGATCTCGACTTTCTCAAACAATACAGGGACAATAATATTACCTGAAAATTCTCCATCATTAATCACCAATTGCGTAGTATATGGAATTATAGAGCCTTTGAACAATTGAGTCATGCCCTAGTCCTGGGAGAAATTAGGAGAATGTGTGCAGCATTAGAATATCTATCAAAAAAGGCCATCATACTGCACCTTCAGCTCATGCGTGAGGTAATACAGGACCTTTGGATAGTGTTAGATGCCAGCACTGCACTAAAAGAAGAAGGAGAGGGACGTAATGCAATTGAACGCCAAGAGAAAAAGATGAAGAAACTCAAAGAAAAAAGGACACAGGAAACAGAGAGGATGCTACAACAAACAAAAAAGTAATTAACCTATCCGACCATGATCTGAAAAACAAAGAAGTAAATGTCTTGAAAAAAGGATTGGGTTTTTCCATTGCTCCGACAATCGTCCCCATAAAAAAAATAATTTGTAGCATAGAAGACAACATCAAAAACCTCGGTGAAGAAGACAAGGACACTATCAGGCAAGACTGGGCCCTAGTCCTCAAGATAGATAAACCATCGAAAAGTAACATCAGTAAAAAGGAGCACAAAGCCATCAAGAACCTCAGAAACAATGAAAACATTGTGATTCTGAAAGCTGATAAAGGTGGATCTACAATAGTCATGAACAAAATAGATTACAACACCAAAATGATAGAGAATCTCACCACGAATGGAAGCTATAAAAAGTTAAACAACAACGCAATATCCAAGGTCATCAAGGAAGTCAAGAAAGCCATAAAATCTTCTAACCTAGATGAAAGAATGAAGAAATGACTAACTCCAAGCTGCCTAATCACTCCTAGAATATATGGACTCCCTAAAATCCACAAAGAAGGAGTTCCTCTAAGACCAATTGTCAACATGACCGGGTCCCCAACCTATGAACTAGCTAGGTATGTAGCAAGGATCGTAGGACCTTTGGTTTGCAGGACAAACTCATACATAAAAGATTCAAGAGACTTTGTGGAACTCATAAAAGAGGATAAAATTGAATCAAAGGATATCCTCATCAACTTTGATGTGGTTTCACTTTTTACGAAGATCCCATTAAATGAGGCCATTTAAGTTATAAATGAGGTTACAGACTCTCAAAAAGCCAAACTAGCATAAGTTTGTCTAAAATCAACCTTCTTCAGTTTCCAAGGAGAGTTTTTTGAACAAACAAGCGAAGTAGCCATGGGATCCCCTTTATCCCCAATCATAGCCAACCTCTACATGGAGAAGTTCAAGAAACATTCCCTTGAAACATACCCCTTAAACAATCTAGATGGAAAAGGTATGTTGATGATACCAACGTCAAATGGCCTCATGGAAAAGAAGAACTAGATAGATTCTTTGAGCACCTCAATGGTATTTCGGAGAACATAAAATTCACCATGGAATTAGAAGAAAACAACAACATACCCTGCCTAGACGTTCTTATAACTAGAAAACAAAATCGTACACTAGGACACAAGGTCTTCATGAAGAAAACTCACACAGACAACCACCTTCATGTTGATTCCCACCACCATCCCTCTCAGAAGATGGGGTTTCTCAACACCATGGCGATAAGGGCAACAAGAATTCCTGACAAAGACCATCTAAAGGACGAAATAGACCACTTAACTAGGGTCTTTAAGAACATTAGGTATAGAGATAGAGACATCAAAAAGGCAATGGGTAGGAAGGATAATAGGACTTATGTCCAGAATTACCAAACCTCCAAAATAAACGCCTTTATTCCCTACATTTGGGGTGTCTGTTATAACCCTAAATTGCACCTGACATGCATACCTAGCATCAAGCCATCTAACTTGCTATCTTTACCAAGCCATTATTGAAAAAATCTTCTAAAAACCATCATTTTGAAAGGTTACGCACCCTTCACCATTATTGCCCGCGTACACATGCTTGTTGAGCCACTACAGCCTGTGTACACTCACAAAATATCACGAAATGTGGAAATTTGCATAGGATACTGGTTTCCAGGCCGTTACATAACTGTTTGAATTCCCATAGCTAGTCACCCCAACCGTTACTGTCACTTTTGTCGTATAAAAGAAGGGCTTGGGGTCCCATTGCAAAAACAAGCACGAGAGCATAGAAACTCTGCCCATTTCCTTATTCCCCCTTTGCCCCAATATTTGACAATCATATTGTGAGTTGAAATGTTGGTGCATTGTGAAGAGGAGACCATGACTAAGTTCGAGGAGCAGTGTCGATATCATGTTGTAAGTGAATTTTTGTGAGATTAATATAAAGAAGTACTTTTTTTGTCCCCCAAAGGACGTCTTAAAATTGTATGATTTGTTTACATTTATTTTTTTATGATGTCTAACCCACTAATCCATATGTAGAATGCATGCATGTAGTTTATTGTTTGTCTTTTGATGAATGCAAGTCAGACTTGGGAGGATATTTGCAGTCAGGAAACAACCAAGCGCAAAGGGATCGACACCAGACGCAGAGTTTAAGGTAGGCCTACCAGATCCCTCTCTCTTGTCTTTTATGTATGATTGTGGGGTAGTGTTGGGATAGTGATTAAAATTATGAGACTTTAGACGATTTGCTCTGCCTACGCTTTAGACCCTTGGTGTAGTCCGTAGAGGGGTTTTCCCTCTATAACAGAATCGATGACCATACTGGGGAAGCCTCTAGGGTCTTTGGGGATATTTCATTTTGAGTTCTTTTGAATCAATTTGTTTACTATTTTCTGAGTTTTTGTAAGCTTCTGTGTCTTTAAGGGATGTTGGTATTCCATATCGGTACTCCTTTCTTGTGTTGGAATATTTTTTTTTTCATTTTTTTGAGGAGTTACGGAGGTGTATGCGGCCTACAGTGGGTTTGCACGCGTGCATACACGTCCTTCCCTTCGACAACCCGTGTACATACACTGGCTATTGAAGTGTCAGTAGCGTGCCTATTGAGCTTTTTTTTTTAAGGAGAGTCAGTCATCCTCTTCCATGTCAGAAGTCATACTTCTTAGGGGTTTTATTGATCTAGTCCTGGTCTCTGTTACAACAATTTGTTGCTTAGGTTTGACTTCATCATAGCTTTCTTTTCATCAAAATATTTGTTGTGTTTTCTTTGATAGGATTTTTAGACAAGTTTGTGAGTCTTCTTTGATCTGCCTGTTTGGTATTGTCAATGACTCCCTGCGATCTACGTTTGGGCCTGAATTCATTTCTTGGTCCTATCTTGTCATTATTTTCCCCTTTTTTTCTTTAGAAGAAAAGAAAATAATTCATTTTTGAATTTCTTGTTTTGAAGCATAAAACAATAAAAAAAAATCCTTCATTTGTTTGTTTGGTAGACTAGTTTAGGTTAGTTGTTTCATTTACCAAGGAAAAAGAAAGTTTTATTAAGTTATTTATTCGAATGCTTAGGACAATAAGTAGCTCGTAGTCAAGTGAAAATTTTGTTTTGGGTTTTTATTTTCAAAGATTTGAGAAAAGTAGTTACGGAAAATTTGGTTAAAGAGTTTAATTGGAAAATCTTTATTTGTGAAGAAAGAAGTACTTTTGTTTCCAGTATCATCTTATGCTCTTCTCTTTCGTCTCTTAAAAAACGTCACTAGTTTCATTTCCATTCTTTTTTACTTAATAAAGCCACTAAAATTAACACTTAATTAAAAATTATAAGACTTTGTATTTGTAGGGTCCATCAATTTAGTCTACGCTAGAGCCTTGATTTAGGATTGGAGAGGAAACTCTTCAAGGCTACAAAACCAAACATAAGAGTCTATGCTAGGGTGTGCTTGAAAGTCCAGTAATCATGAAAGTTATCTGGGACCCCCCTCTAACACAAGGGTTAAACATAAGTTCACGTAAGGAAAGGTAGTGGAGATAACCCCTCCAAAGACAAACCAAACGTAGTGGGGAACACATATAGAGGGCTTATATTGGGATTCTGTTGATCGCATTTTGCACAAAGCTTCATGGGTCTTGAATACGTTGGAGGTCCTCAGTCATCTTCTGGAAAAGTTGCTTTCGATACTCTTGGTAGGTTTCGGGATTGATACCTTGCTCATTGCATTCCACCCGACTGTCGACTATACCCGCCTAGTGACTATTTGCGCGCTGGAAACCTAGTTGCCTTTATCTTAATGACTTACACAGGTGACTGTGGGGGTATACCGCAGTACCTAGGGTAGACATCGGGCCACACTTTACAGAGTATACCCAGAGGGTGCTTCCGTATTTGAGTTGCACTTGCACCGGTAAGTTTTTCTAGTGTTGGTTGGTGTAACTGTTCTTCCAACTACCTAGTGATTTGCTTGTCTTATCTCATAGGAGTTTTTCTAGTGTGTGCTGGTTTTAAAAATGATTATAGAAATCCATAGTGTTTCATTGATATTCTCATAGAGTGGATGATCAGGAGCTTCACCGGTTGCGAAGGCTTTTTGGACTATTGTTGGTTGATCTCGAGGCCCACCACCACCACTAACATGAAAACTAGACCAGCAAGGCTCTTTTGAAGCGACCGAGTTACAAGAAACTGTGCCTGACTTCTCTCCAAGAAGAGAACACTTGATTCTGGAGGAACCAATCCTTTATGACCTTGGAGTGGAAGCTCTTGGTATGTATAACCCTCTAATCACTGATCTGTCATTGCCCATCATTGTACAGGTTTGACCTTATGAGCATCAGGTAGTGTCACAAGTAGCGATGGAAACAAATGATGCTACTTCTTCAGGGAATACTCATATTTCCTCTACGACTGTCACTACAGGGAGTGTTCTGCCTCCTAAACAACCGTCACTAGTCTGGACCACTATGGTACTGACTGCCTCTACCTCAGAAAATCGTCTAATTCCATCTATGGCGACGATCACTGCTCTGTTAACCCATAGTGAGACAGACCCTCCATTCTCATACGGGATGCCTGGCTTCAGTACGAGCACTATACTTTCCTACTTCACTCCACAAAATTTAGGTCTTGGGGGAGGGAGCTCCAGCACTCCTTTGCAAAGATCCATGTGGGGCACTTCAACTCCCTATAACGCTTTCCCTTATGGAGGGGGTTATATACCTCCTTCATCCCCTTCGCTCGACGGTGCTCACCAACACTCCACCGGGCCAAACGTAAACCATACTTCTTTTGGAGTAGGTAGTCAAGGAATTAATTCTTATAGCATGCTGGTAGGTTCGACACTGTTCTCTTTGTTCGACACATTTGGTAACAATGCTTTCTTGTCAGCTTCCATCTCGGTCGGGGGCAACCTCAGTTATGGAAAACAAAATCCTGTACAGGGTACTATTCCTGCATAGGGGGAAAACTTAGGAATTCCTTCCTCACAAGGACCTTGGAATCTGTGGTAGGGATCAATTCCCTTCTCAGGGATGTCGACCGGGGGAAACCCCTTCCATAGCCAATGGGACCCTGGGCAAGGCTCAACACCTATGCCCATCGGATCGACAGGGGGAAACCACTCCCAAAATCCTTGGAATGCGACGCAATCCCAACCCTTTATGTCCTACTATGGGAGTCAGCCGATGACATCTCAGCAAGCGTAGAATCTGTACACTGGTCATAACCATGGTTTTTACCATAACCTTAACCAACAACCTAACTTTTCCTGGCAACTTGGTGCTAGCCAAACTCCAGGCTCCTTTTTACCTCATTATAATCAACAACCCAAATTACCGTTCCCAGCAACTCTACACCTTCCAGACTTAACAAGGTTATTAAATGACCCTATCTGTCATGATCCACGTTGAACCCTATGCCGACCAAGTTTCCTTTTGACATTCCAAAGTTCGAGGCCAAGCCTAATGAAGATCTAGGCGATCATGTGACTACCTTCCATGTATGGTGCTTTTCCAACTCATTGAGAGACGACTCCGTTTAATTGCATTTGTTTCAACACACTCTCATCGGGAGTGTTGCGAAATGGTACATCGAGCTTGACTCCTCAAGATACTCTTCCTTCAGTGAATTGGAAAAGGCTTTCTTAAATAATTTCCAATTACCTATGAGATATGATGCCAACATCGAATTTCTGGCCAACTTTGAGCAGACAAAAGAGGACCATATCTCCAATCACATCCGAGAATGGATACACCGGAAGAGTTTTATAAAAGTGCCAGTCCCACAAACATTCTTTCTTGAGTGGTTCCTTAAGTCTTTGGTATCCCAATTGTCTAAATACGTCACAACGTCGGGGGTTTTTTCGTAGGAAGATGCGATAATGAGATCCCAATGGCTAGAATTGATTTACTCTCAGTTTGTTTTACTTTACAAAGATTTTCCAGATGCACCAAGGTCGATACTTGAAAAGAACATATAGAGGTCTGGACTAGATGCCAATGGTATTGTTGGATCAACACAAACGAAGCCCGCTGATCAGATGTCAAATCGATTGCAACAATTTTCGATACAACAGACAATGGTCAACCGGACCACTGGTTCAAGTCTTCCCCCTACCCAAAAGTCAGATGTACACAGTGTGCAATCGAAAAACCTGAAGGCCACCCAATAGTCTAGAGGAAAGAAGAAACAAAAAAAGAAGGTTAATGGGGATAAGAAACCTACCGATAATGCTGGCGGGGGAAACACTCAAAATAAGAAGTCGAAGTATCCATGTAATCTCTGCAAGGAAGACCATCCTAATCACCAATGCCCTCGTCTTGTGGAGGCCCAGAAGTTATTGGCACACTAGTCACTTTTCATGTTACCGAAACCATTTCCACATGGGAAAAATCTAACTCAAGCCTCCTCGAGCACGGAAGGGGGCATTCAGGGACCCCCTCCATTTGTGAGTAATCCTTCGTTCGCGAATGTGTACATGATGAAAGGTAGAATTGACATAACGACCAGGACACGTGACTACAGAATACCCAACACCTCTGAGAAGAGTAAAGAAGCTGAAAACCCACCTTTGCCTCTCTAGATAGAGAAGACATTGGGCGAAACAATGACACACATCCCCAAAGGTGTGTTCAAGAAAGCTTCCGACAACCCAAATTTAAGGGCTGCCAAGAACTACTCTGTGGTGGAGGATTTGTCACAAACCCCTTGTGCAATGTCTGCTTTGGAATTCCTCTAGAGATGTCCTTCCCAGAGGTAGGCTCTGTTAGCTGCCATAGGATCTGCTAATACTTGTAAACCAGGAATGATCATGCTTGATATGACTGACTTAAAACCTCATCTTCCTTACCACATAGTGTTTCATATAGTAGTGGCTTACCCAACAAACACTTTTACCTAGAATATTTTCTGCATGGTGGTTGATGAGGGTTCCTTGACATGCGTGTTGAAAATCTATTGGCCAACCCATTTTGTCTCCATCACCTACTCTTCTTACCACTTTTGATGGTCATTCATTCCGATAACATGGAATCATCCCTTATTTCCCCATGTAGTTAGGGGGGAAAACCATGTGCGTCAAGGTTGAAGTGGTCGATGCATCTCTCAACTACAATATCTTGTTAGGAAGGAGTTGGACCTACGCTATGCAAGCAGTTGTCGCGACAGTTTTTTGGGTCCTGTTGTTTCCACATGAGGGCCTGTTGGCACATAGGCAGACCCGGGGTTTAACGCTTTAACAACGCACCAAAAAAACCCTAACTACCGACCCTTATGGCAATACCTGCAAAGTAGATGAAGTCTCACCCGAGGTAGAGGCAGGGGTGGTTGCAAGAATCAGGTGTCTGCAACCTTAGCTGGGACACATATCTGTGATTCTTACTCTTAGCAAGCACTTTAGCATAGATCATTCATCAATATTTAACCCTCATGGAACTCTGCAGATGGCAAAAAGCACCACAACATTCACTTAGATCTAGGTTAAGTTAGTACTTAGCAATAACAAAGTAGGTCTAGCACTCAACACTTTTATATATGTCAAATCTATACCCACACATATAAGAAGCACAAAGAAAAGTGGATCTATCTAAGTATATCATAGTAAATAACACAACATAATCATATCAAGCACAACACATGGAAAGAAACCAACATATTAGGTTGAAGCACTAAGCACAACACACAAAGTTACCGTGGTTCACCCCCACCCTGGGGCTACGTCCACAAAGTCTTCTTCTTCTTTATTAGCTTTGGTCAATAGGGTTAAAACACAGAGCTCACACTTGTACTTTGCATAGGACGGGAGATTTTCATGCACCTCGCCAGATCCTCCTTCCCTGAGTAGATCTAGCAGAGAGCCTTTTTAAAATATGTGCACTCAGCACTTACAACACTTGCACTCAACTCTACAAGTCGGTCACACAATATACATAAAGACTTTACTATCACTTATCTTATCTTCTCCTCCTCTCTTACATTGATTAGCTACTTATTTATACTTTACAAAATAGGCCTAAACATGGGTAAACCCATGGGCCAACATCCCTTTCCCATTACATTAAACCAAAACCCTAAAAGGGCGCCAAAAGTGGGCCAAGATCCCATGATCTATGCTTCGCCTAGCGCTCCATCTCTGACAGGATGTCGAAGTCCAAAAATGGTCAAATATGACCAAGTGTTCCTCAAAACTTAGTCAAGGGCCAACAACTCCCCAACACTCACCCGTGACTCATCCCGAGTCACTCTAGTCTGATCAACTCTACTTTGAATGTCTCGAGCTTGGCCCGAGCTACTTCGACATGCTGCAGTGCGGCAACCCCTTGCTCAGTGAACTCCTAGATTACTATGTCGTTTACTGGTCCTTCCATGCAGTGTTCTGTAGTGATGACAACCTGTTCAAGCTCGACTTCCTGGCTCTCAACTTCAGTGAGTAGTTGGCATACTTTCTCTTGGAGTGGTTGAAGTCATTGAGAGACATCCATCACTTTACTTTGCAACATGTGTACCTAGTGTTGGGCGGTGCATTTTTCTGGAAATCTCTTCATTCTTTCAACTGGGGTCAAGGCCTTCAGTTGCGCTTGTAGTGTATCTGCATGCTGCTTTTCTTCTTGGAGTTGTGCCTCTAATGTTTGCAATTCTGGGTTCTCTGTAAGGTTATCATAAGTCTGGGCACTTCTAGCGCTCAACTTCTTACATTCCAAAGCCAAGGTTTTTAACCTGTCAACTGCGCTATGGGCAGTTGCCTCCCTTAGATCTTTTACTTCTTGGGGAGTCTCGAGAACGATACGAATTTCCATATCTATGATGCACTGTTGAAGTTGTTGTATTACTTCTTCAAGTTGTGCCACCTGTTGTGGGACATGTTCTTCAATTTTCACTTCAATGATCGTCACAGAGCGAAGTTCTTTGTGAACTCATTCCTGTACATCAAGTTGCTCTACTAGCAATTGGTGCTTTCTCTACAGTAAATATGCTTTCTCATCCTCCCTCTTCGCTCGTAAGGCAAGTTGTTCTTGTTCTGCCTTCCTCTGTTGTATTATAAGTGCACTCTATACTTGTGCCAAAGCCTGGGTGGCTTGCGTTGTGTCTTCTTGAGCTCATCGAAGGCGAGCTTCGACTTTCTTGGTGATCTGGCGTAATTGGGTTGGCTCATCACCTGTTCCTGTTGTTCCCATCATCAAGGGAATAGTATAAATATCTTGGTTAGAATGGAGGGCCTACTAAACTTCTTGAAGTTCACCTGTGAGTTGGCTGAATATCTCTTCCTTCTCCTCTTCTTGCCTTTCTGTGATCTCTAGTGAGGCATCATTCAGCGCAGCGATCAAGAATTTGAAGTCGTCCTGTGTGAGGGTAGTCTTAAATGTAGTTTGTGTGGCCTTAGCTTTCTTTTGGGATGAGGGCTTTGGTGGGGTGACCTTCCTTTTCTTAGAGGGATCCTCCTCCTCTATAGGTGGAGTAACCTCGCCTTTGTTTTTCTCAACCTCTGTGCCATCTAGTTCTTCACCATCACCTCCCTATGTAGGTGAGATTGAAGTAGTCTTCATGGATGTGCTATGGATATCTTGAAATTCATCATCCATCTTAGTATTTCTCAGTCCAGGTGTATCCATTATATCTTTAGGGCTTTCCATGTCAGATATTTCTGCAGGGTCCGTTGGAACCAGGAGGTCTGCCGACCATTCCTTGGTAATCTGCTCCAAGTCTTCTTCTGTTAACTTGTAGTCCGACTCGAGTTGTTGTTTGTGCTCATTAGCGTGTGCTGTGATATAGGTGAAGTGGTGGTCCACACTAAATTTGATCAAAATTCTAAACCTATGAAGTGTGTTTGGTTTGAGGCACGATGTATACTGGATTACATTCTTCAATTGGTTGTAATAAGCATGGAAGACGACATTGGACTGCCACTACTTGTTCATGTCACTGGAGTACCAAAGTGTACAAAACTTCGCGGCCAGTTGTTCAAAGGGTTCAATATCCAGAAAAGTGGCACCTTCTGGTAGCTCCTAGGTGATGAAAGCGATGAGTATGAGAAACCAACTAAAGTGGAACTCATACCCTTGGTCGTGAACTTCTCTGTAGACAAGCTCTATCTTATTTACAAGGTACTTTTCCCATTTCATTTGTAGTCCCTCCGTGCACTTCCCTTTGAGGTCAACTACAAATCCAGTCACCCGTGTGGGTCTGTTCTTGTGGACTAACTTCCTTGCGATCATCTAGAAACTGAGGTGCATTTTTGCATTCTCTATGAAGGCTACCTTGTAGCCTCACCTGCCCTTCTCTACATCACCATATATGTCTTTTATTCATTGGGCGAGAGCACAATCTACGGTTTTTCCAGGGTAAAACTTTTGCAGGTCAGGGCCCTGCATGCTTAGCCCTATGATCTGATTGATCAGAATTAGATCCACAGTGATGCAGTTGTCCAACCATAAGTATCCTTCGTGGTTGCAGGACAACAACAATCTGACGCATGCATTCACTTCCTGATGCCTCCTGAAATGCAAAATCTTCATTACATTAAGGAGGGTTGATTGTGCAAGGTTATGGGTTTATTGTTGAGGGAAAATCTTTGGGTTCCTCCCTTTTGTGATAGTTAAGTACTTGTGCAGGGATAGAGTAGTGTAAACTTTGTGATCTCCAAGGTTAAAATCACTAAATTTTATCGTTGTGAGCTTATCCTGGTCAGCATGAACTATGTGCACCCCTTTCGAGAGGTACGGAGTGACCAAAGCATAGTCAAAGTCTCTAGGTACAGTGTATCAACCCACTGTGCCACTTAGTGGTGGGATATACTTAGGCAAGATACTTGGGATCATCTTCACAGTGGTGAAGGTGTTTCCGAGCTTAGATCGTCTTTCTGAGGGTGGTCAGGATGGTCATGCTCGAGCAGTGGAGGGGTAAGCTAACAATGCTCCTGAGGATGATGCCTGTACACCTATAGACACTCCTCGCTTTGACATGACTATCTTATTCATTAAGTTAATTAAAAATTCTTCAACTACTTTCTCAGCAGTGTTGAGCTCATCCGACATACAATCTTGGGTAAGTTAGCTCGGGTGTGAAAGGAATTCAAAGACTACAGTGAATAGTATGGGAAAAAGGCAATGATCTCAAGTTGAATTAATCTAAGGTTTCGTGGTCAATTTATCACTTAGCAAAAAGTATTCTCGATGTGTGGCGCGATGGACTAAGTAGGGAAACTTAGCAATGGTTTTCTGGCAACAGTTATGATCCTTCATTAACTCCTATTCGACCCGTTATGGTGTGTTTCAATGGTTGGATGAAGAACCTTTATTTCTTTTTTGCCTGTTTGGAGTGGAAGTCAAATGGATATATCAGCCCCAATGGCTATATTGCTTCTTCATGGCGAAGTACTCTATGTCGTTGTTCTGATATTTCGGCAAAGCTGCAATTCTGCAATTTTTCTTTCTGTGAAGTATCCTCTAGAACCTCTTGTAACCTTACAGTATTATCCCTTCTCTTTCTTAACTTTCTATCCTTCTTCCCAGTGAGCTTCATCTCAGTAATTCTTTTACCATTTTGATGATTATCTTTTGTTGTTTTAGTTACTTCGCCCTGTTAAAATTCATTCCTAGGGTTCCTGGATAATACTTCTTCTGTATCGAAAATAGGTAACTCAATCTTCTGTGGATCCTCTAGTGTTCTCTTAGCCTCGACATTGGAGTTTCTAGTATTAAATATTTGTGATCTTCTCTTCTGTTCATCAATCAAATGTGTGATTCTTTTGGTCATAAAGCCTTTTAACTCTTGCTTCTTCTGTTCCAAAACTTCTTCTTCCTCTTTTCATCTGGCTTGTTCTCTATCAATCCAAGGTTTTCCTATGAGCATGGTAAACAGGGCACTATCTTCAACAAACTTAATAATCTCAAAGTATTCCTCTGTCGAAGTTCCATTAATAGTCATAGGTATACAGGTGAGACTTCTGCATAGGTTTACTATCTTTCCTTTGAATAAACTTGTCCTTCCTAGGAAAGGGATCATGGCAGAATTTCCTATAGCTTCCCAAGTTCTTTCTAGCATAATGTTCACTTGTGTTTCTTCATCAAGAATACAGTCAATGTCAAAGTCCCCTATTCTTTCTTCGATTTTCTCCTTTTCTTTGAAGATCTCCAGTAATCAGATATCTTTATGTTCCTTCAGGGTTTCTTTTATCCATATTAATATTTTCTCTGATTCTTGCGATCATTCTATGGAAATCCAATACATCGTGGTCCAAAGATTTTCATTAGAGACAACTAGGTTTTCTCCCAGGGAATTACTTATCAAGATGTCCTAGTCTTATGCTACTATAACAAAGAGTCAATCCTCTCTTTCTCTTCAATGATCCCCAACTCTTCTTGTACTATGCACTAGGATCATAATGGCTAGCCTGCAAAAATTTCTTTCTAGGATTTTTCATTCACTCGTTAGTCCAAAGATTCTTTATATGCATAGGTATAACATATCTATCATTATACTTATCATTTCTATTCATATCAAACTTTCTTTCATCTATTAATGCCCTAGTTTTTAATCTAGGACAAAATCTATCAAACATACCTAGATCCATGCTCTAGAAACAAAAAAAAAATCACTTATCTTACTTCTACAGAGCACAAAGCTTCCAGATCTAAGGACTTTTGACTATTATTACCTTTATTAGAGAACAAAGATTACATATCTTACCTCTTTTTTGCAGATCTGACTTCTTTCTTTCAAAAATTTCTACTTTTACTTTTCTTAGAGAACAGAGCGTTCAGATCTCGCTTCTTTTCTTCGGATCTGATCTTCCTTTCTTCAGATCTGACCTTATTCCTGACACAAAGCTTCAAAGGTTGAGTACAAATCTGTGCACTAGGGAAATACATCTACGCACAAAGTTTCTTCTTCCTTAGTTCCCAACAATCACAGTTTCAGGTCCTGACAATAGAACCATTTGTTGGCACAGGGGAAGAACAAGGGTCCAATGCTTCAATAGTGCACCAAAAAAACCCTAACTATCAGCTCTTTCGGCAACACCTGCGAAGCAGATGACGTCTCACCTGAGGTAGAGGCAGGGGTGGTTACAAGACTTAGGTGTCTGGAACCTTAGCTGGGACATAGATTTGTGATTCTTACTCTTAGAAAGCACTTTATCATATAACTCATCAGTATTTAACCCTCATGGCACTCCACATATGGCACAGAGCACCACAACATTCACTTAGATCTAGGTTAAGTTAGTACTTAGCAATGACAAAGTAGGTCTAGCACTCAACACTTTTATATATGTAAAATCTATACCCACACATATAATAAGCACAAAGCAAAGTGGATCTATCTAAGTATATCATAGCAAATCACATAACATAATCATATCAAGCACAACACATGGAAAGAAACCAACACATTAGGTTGAAGCACCGAGAACAAAACATAGTTACCATTGTTATTGAATAAATCTGTAGGTGTAGACACTAACAGATCTCCCTAGATCCACCTAGATCTAGAACAAAACACACTAGAACATGATGCTTTCCTTAAGTTTTAGATATTGAATTTACTAACTAAAGAGGGATAGGTGACATACCATTTAAATGTCGCTTCCTCTCGCCATCACCATCCTAGCTCTGTTCCAATGCTCATACAATGATGAACCTGCAAAAGAACACAACCAACACAATTGATAGTAATAGCATAAACTCAATATAAACCTATGGATGTGATCAAGGAATCATACAATAAAACACAACAAGATTTATAGGAAAGAATCATATTACTATATCATATTAAATGTGAAAACGAGATTACAACCATGGCCTTGATGTCATAAGGTCCCTTCCAACTGTCCTTGGTTCCCCACATGCTTCTTGCTCCAAATATTTTGAGACCATGGATCTAATAGCTACTCACAATCTATCTTGACAAATCAAATCTTAAAGCCACTCTAACCAAGCTAACAATCCCAAGCCAAAAATAACTTAGCCCTTCTCCATGAGAGCTCCTCTCCTTTTATAAGCTGAAGAGGATAAGGTGAGGAGGTTAGGATGATCCCACTAAATCATGAAAGTGAGTAAGATCCAAACCATTCAGATGCCACCTCACCATGGAAGTTTCTCCTTCTAGAAGATTTGAGAAAATGCTCGTTTTTCCCACGTGTAAGCATTTTCACACCCTTCTTATAGAGCAGATTGCGAACTCCTCATGACCTAGCTATGATGTAGCCTACGAGAATTAGGCATTCTCACACCCTAGCTATAATGCAGCCTGCGAACATCCTCTTTAATAGGGTTTTTACAAAGGAAAATGCAACTTCTTTTCTCAGGAAAAGTTCTTCTCCCTTCTTTCTTCAAGAACTCAGGGCACTGACCCCTCTGAAGGAAACATATAGGTTTACATCATTAATGGTCATAGGGATGAAAAAAATAATGTGTAACAGAGAGCCCCCCAAAGTATGAAGTTAGAACAGAGTGATAGCTGATAATACTTTGTCGAGTGTGTGTAGAGAACAACGAACAGTCAGTTGGAAACCTGCCAACAAACAAGGAAATGTAGTATAATAATATATCATCACTGAGGTAGGCATTCCCATACTCATAATACAAATGACTCAGAGAATAAATGTCTACATGTGAAGATCCATGTCAAGTAAGACAAGCCATGGCCACCAAACATACACTGTGGATCCATGCCGATATGACTCAAATCTGAACATAGCCACCAAAAATACACTGTGGATCTATGTGTTAAAGACTCAAATTTGAGCATAGCCACCAGACATACAATGTGGATCTATGCAACAATACACTGAATATACTCCAACACAACCTGGATCTATCAGAAAATATCCAAGGTCTTCATCTCCACCACTCTATAGTATGAATCTAACCATGTGAATACATGTGTTGAAGTTGAACATGGTAGAAACCACTTGATTACCGATCATTAGAGTATACAGTTAACAACTGCGAGGGAAATCACCATTAATGTTAATGACTCCCAAGGTACTCTGGTACAATCCAACGAATGTGAATTAATGAGCTGAAGTCGAACACTCGGCAGAATCTCCTGATCAGGGGTCAATAATGAAAACCCACTGTTGAAAACGAGGAAACCTGCCATTGAGGCATGCAAGTTCCAAGGTACCAATTAGTTTCTAAGTCTAATTCCTAGATAATGAGTTGAAGTCTACAGGAAAAGACTCATCACAGGAGGGCCTTAATATATCCCACATCAATGACATGAAACAGGTAACAAGATTTGAAGTGGATCAAAGTAACAAGTGATTCATGACTAACTCAGGGATGGCCAACGCAATAGAAGGCTTTCAGGGTTGAGCTTCTCTTTGAACATATTGATGACAAGACAAATGTCTTGGAAAAACTGACTCAACAATAGGGATCATAGACCAATTTGTAATCTTATAAGGAGTATGATCGAGGGACAAGCGGATTTTCCAACCTAGACACAAAGCGAGTGAAAGGGTGTCATGTTCAAAAGTGACTCTTCCATGGAATACAGGTTTAGACACATTTCTTTCCCAATTTTGCCCCCACCATTTCTGGCAAGTACCTCTTTATTTTTACGCAAGCTTGAGGAGGATAACATATGCTTGTCAATTTAAGCTCATCCTTCGAACAAATCCCTTGGAGTATATTTAAGAAACCCTAGGAAGGAGTGGTTCGGTCCCATATGGGCCTTTCAATGTTTGTTTTATGAGTCTAAAGAAAGAAAACTCAAGGATTTTTCATTTTTAGAGAGTCTGAAAAACACTTAAAGAGAACTCTCTCAGTTCCTTTTTCGTAAAGTAGTCTAATGAGACTGAAAAAGAGATAAAATATCGCTCAACAAATGTTTTCTTCAAATACTTTAACAATATTGAAGAGAACAAGGTCGCTCGACAATCTTTTCATGTTTAGAGAGTCTGAAAAGAGCTTAAAGGGAACTCCAGTGGGTTCCTTTTTCGTATAACCTTTACGAGTCCGAAAAAGTGATAAAAGTATACTAGGTTGCATTCTCATTGATTTACGAGCACAAGAAATAACAAAGACTAAGCTCGGTAACTTATTCTCATGTATTTACGAGCATGAGAAAGAAAAAACACTAAGCTTGGGATTGTTTTCATTTTTATGCAAGCTTTAAAACAAAACAAAACTATGCTTGGACCTGGTTTCATTTTTATGCAAGCTTGAACCAGAGGAAACTATGCTTGAGGTAAGTCGTTTCATTTTTACACAAGCTTGAACCATAGAAAACTATTCTTGTAACTTCCCAACGCATAACATAGGGATGGTTGGTACTTAGCCCCCAACTTAAGAATCTAGCGGCTCTACTTCAGCATCAAGTCCAGAGGTTGAAAGTAGGAAAATTCCCCCCAAGCTTTGTTTCATCCAATATGGAAAGGAGTATGGAATGAAGCTTCAAATACTAGATGAAAGACTTGACTCAAATAGAGAGGGGGAAAACTATTTCATTTTTTAACGAGCTTGACACAAAAACAAGAACTATTCTCGTAACCTCTGTTTCATTTTTTAACAAGGTTTCCACAGAGATGCAAAAACTGTCCTCGTAAGTGGTTTCATTTTTTAACGAGCTTGAAATCAAAAAACCATGCTCAAATACCTTTTTTTCATTTTTTAACGAGGTTGCGTCAGAGACACAAAAAGTATCCTCGAAACCTCTCGTCTTGATCATGGATTCCAAGAGGACAATGCTCTGGAATGACACCATGTCAAGGGACAAAACTCAGTCATGGCTTCCAAGAGGTCATCACTGGAAGGAAGAAACACACATTGGAAGGACACCATGTCGAGGGTCACGACAGGAGTAAATAGATCAGGCTCTAACAACCTTATTTAAGAGATAAATATGTAAACTACTGGATCTAAGTCATCAGAAGTTGAAGCCATGGGCGACAACACCACATAATTAACATGTGGTGGGGGAGATACTATCTGTGTATAAGAACCATTTAGGGGGGAAATCCAGTTAGGTCTGATGAATGAAAGTTGATCAATAGTCACAATTCTTCCATCGTGAGGGAAAGATATCACATGAAAAAGAGTGGACACAATAGATTTCATGGCATAGACATAATCCCACCCAAGGAGTAAAGAGAAATCCAAAGGATCTTGGACTACCGTGACATCAATAAAGACAGTTTTCTCTCCCAAAGTTACAGGAAACTGGGGAAGGGTCCCTGAAGGTTGACTGGTTCTTCTATTAAAAGATAATAGATTATGTGTAATCGGTGCAAGTGGAGGATAAACCAAAGCTTCCCAAGCAATAGAGGACAAAATACTAACAGACGAACCTTCATGTATCAATGTTTGAGGAACATCCCGACCACAAACCTGTACTGTAATCTGGAAAGGAATGTAAGAAGGAAGATGAGGTCCAGTTAGCACACCCTAATCAAAACAAATGGCCTCATTACTTGGAGGGGGTCCTATGGGAGAAGGAGGAATACCCCTCGGCATGGGAGATTCTGTATCAACTAGAAAAATGTGGGTAGTATCGGGTTTACTCTCTAGCGGGAGAGTAGGATCGATCGATGGAGAGATCAAATCGACGACTTGAGTTTCATTCTCCAAGGAGAGAATCAGGTTGACATATGGAAATGGATCGACCACGTGGGTGATACTCTCTAATGGGAGAGTGGGATCGACCGAGGATGGGATCAGATCGACCTCTTTAGTTTCACTCTCTGAGGGGAGAGTAGGATTGACCAAGGATGGTATCGGATCAACCACTTTGTCAACTGGTTCAATTAAATATGTGACCATTTTGACAACATGATCAATCGGATTGACCAACGAGGGAACCACATTGATCATTCCATCAACTACAGGTGGGTTGAGAGAAATCTTGCAATAAGCAGCTGGAAGTTGAGGCTATGAAACAGTCATGTCTTCCAGGAATTTAGAGGCTTTTTCCATACAAGGGAAAAGGTGATTTAGATGACTCCCTTTGCATAACATACACGAGAGCTTGACTCTACTTTTCTTCTTCCCAATGGTATCATGACTAGTTGACGAGAGGTCATCAACATGTTGTTCAGAGGATGGCGACATGGGTTGGTCAGGGTGTGTAGACCATACTTCTATAACCTTGGATAGACCAAGGAAATCCTTAAGAAGATGGCTACCCTTACAAAGCCTGCAAGGGTACTTGGGCTTATGAGTTGTTTGGGTGATCTTGACATCATCAACACTCCCATCATGAATAACAATAACTGGTTGTTTTCTAACATGTTTGACAATGGTTGGAGGTTTTGACCCTCTCTTATCTTTCTTCTTCTTAATCTTTATTTTCGTCTTCTTCTTATCCACCGGGTTACTAGCTTCAGAACTTTCACTCGACGAAGAAGATGAAACAGAAGGCGAACTTGCGAGCGAAGAAGGTGAAGAAGACCTTACTGCTGAAGAAGGTGAAGGATCAACATGAGGTTGATGCTCTTGGGGGGAAGTGCTTGTGACTGAAGCCCTAACTGCATTCGGGATTACCTGAGTGGAAAAAAACCATACCGGTAATCCAATAGTTGGACCTGGAAGGCTCAAAGTAGCGATGTGAGGAGGACCAATGTTTCCATAAGAAGGAAAAGAAAAAGGTTCCCCTAGAGCAGGGGTTCCTTCATTGGTCATTCCGGGAAATGACACCATTAAATAAATATCCAATCTAGAGTCCTCTAGGGAAAATAAACAACACACGCTAAAAATCTAGTAAGAAAGCAAGCAAACAAAACCTTCTCACAATGAATGCACTAGTTGGTGATGAAATCCAATGTCATGGGAACAAAGTAAGAAGGGGATGAGATAGAGTGGGTGGAAAACTTATGTTGACAACCTACTTAACAGAGTTACACCCTGGTGCAAGCTCCCACACATAATCGTGGGTATATCCTCCAAGGAGCCAGAGTGAGTTTGGCCAACGTCAATTCCAAGTACCATGAAGACTTGCCCCTCCATAGTCACCTTATGTAAATACCCTACAGATATAGGCCACTAGGGTTACCAATCACTACAACGATGCCTGGGGAAATAGTCAACAGTTTGATCCACGTGCAAGGGAAGGGTATCTATCCCGAAATCAAATTTAAAGGCTTCCACTCATCATTGTGGGTATACCTCTCAAGCAACCCCCATAATACATGTAATCTCTACACCAAGACCAAGAAAGCAGGGTGAGAAACTCTGCTACTCTTAATGCGACCTCATGATTGACCCTTATGTGCGAAGGGCTTCCCAGGACAAAATGTAGTAAGTGAATTTAACTCTCCCTATCACAACATACTATGTTTGTTTGCAGCTTTGGAAAGTTATCTTTCACACCTATTCCAAAGCCCTACGACTAATCTAATGTAGTTTTGCTACCAGAAAAGATAAAAATGTCTAATCAATTTTTATAAGCGCTTTATTTTATGGCTGTTGTTACACAAAAGGAAAATGGTGTGGACAACATGGTGTTTCAACCGACTCAAAAGTTATGCAAAGAGATGAAGATGCAATATTTTCATTTTGATGAAAGCTATGCTACGAGAAGGAGAAAACATTTATCATTCCTAGATGCACAATGTCCCAAAATCTTAAAAATCATCAATATCAATATTCTCAAGAAATGAGCAGAAAAGACTGTACACCAATGCATGATTCATGCCCCCCCCTGGCCATGAGGGGGAAACATTTTCAGAATTTAAGACAAAAAAAAACCGCCAAGAATCATGCAATTTCACTACTTCAAATGCAAGGATTCCCCCAATCTAATATAAATCTAGAAATTAAATCTTTTTGTTTCAAAAATTTCACTAAAAGCAATAATGAACTTTGTTAAAACAAAGAAACCCAAACTAAAAGTTTTCTTTCAAAGCAAACTATTCAGAAGAAATCCGATCTTTCCCTAAACAATTCTAAAGAAAACACATGCTTTGTAATTGAAAGATACTCAAAGCAAGAGACTAATCCTTCATAACCAAACAAATAAAAGATGGCTAAAAGCAACTCAAAGAATGTCAAGCAGAGTGTAAATAGATCAATATAGGCTCCAAAAGTTCAATCCAACTGATCAAAGCAAAATTGGGCATCAAGAAGACAGGAACACCTAATACAAAACTTTTACAAATGAGTTCACAGCCCGGTAGTGGGGTACAGTGCGAGAATTATGGATTCTCGCAGTCTAGATACAGGCAGTGTGCAAGAAGGTCACACTGAACTGAACAGTAGGGTGCGAACATCAATGATTCTCGCAGGCCACAGAGAGGTACAGTGCGAGAAGGTTTGTAATCAAGAAAAAAATGGAAAAATGACAAAATTTTTGAGTGAACTTTCAGATCTAGAGAGTCTGGATGGATCTCCCACATACTTAGAGACCAGAAAACAAGCAATCAAAGCAAGGAGAACTAGACTAACTAGGAAAAAATCCGTTCCCCAATGGAGTCACCAATTTTTTTATCGGATAAATCGGTAGGTGCGGACACTAACAGATCTCCCTAGATTCACCTAGATCTAGAACAAAACACACAATAACATGACACTTTCCTTAAGTTTTAGATATTGAATTTACTAACTAAAGAGAGATAGGTGACATACCGTTTAAACATCGCTTCCTCTCACCATCACCATCCTAGTGTCGTTCCAATGCTCATACAATGATGAACCTGAAAAAGAACACAACCAACCCAATTGATAGTAATAGCATAAATTCAATATAAACCTATGTATATGATCAAGGAATCATACAATAAAACACAACAAGCTTTATAGGAAAGAATCATATCATTGTATCATATTAAATGTGAAAGAGAGATTACAACCATGGCCTTGATGTCGTAAGGTCCCTTCCAACTGTCCTTCATTCCCCACATGCTTCTTGCTCCAAGGATTTTGAGACCATGGATCTAATAGCTACTCACAATCTATCTTGACAAAGCAAATCTCAAAGTCACTCTAACCAAGCTAACAATCCCAAGCCAAAAACAACTTATCCCTTCTCCATGAGAGCTCCTCTCCTTTTATAAGCTGAAGAGGATAAGGTGAGGAGGTTAGGATGATCCTACTAAGTCATGAAAGCAAGTAAGATCCAAACCATTCGGATGCCACATCACCATGGAAGTTTCTCCTTCTAGAAGATTCGAGAAAACACTCATTTTTCCCACATGTAAGCATTCCCGCACCCTGCCTATAGAGCAGACTGCGAACTCCTTGTGACCTAGCTATGATCCAGCCTATGAGAATCATGAATTCTCGCACCCTAGCTATAATGCAGCTTGCGAACATCCTCTTTTATAGGGTTTTTACAAAGGAAAATGAAACTTCTTTCCTCAGGAAAAGTTCTTCTCCCTTCTTTCTTCAAGAACTCAGGCCACTGACCCCTCTAAAGGAAAAATATAGTTTTACATCATTAATGGTCATAGGGATGACTAAAATAATGTGTAACAATCGTGGTTGACCCCCACCCTGGGGCTATGTCCACAAATTCTTCTTCTTCTTTATTAGGTTTGGTCAATCGGGTTACAACACAGAGATCACCCTTGTACTTCGCATAGGACAGGAGATCTGTGTGCACCTTGCCAGATCCTCCTTCCCTGAGTAGATGTAGCACATAGCCTTTTTACAATTCATGCACTCATCACTTACAACACTTGCACCCAGCTCTACAAGTCGGTCACACAATATACACAAATCCTTTACTAGCACTTAGCTTATCTTCTCGTCCTATCTTACATTGCTTAGCTACTTATTTATACTTTACAAAATAGGTCTAAACATGGGTAAACCCATGGGCCGACATCCCTTTTCCATTACATTAACCCAAAACCATAAAAGGGCCCCAAAAGTGGGCCGAGATCCCGTGATCTCTGCTTCACCTGGCACTCTATCTTTGACAGGATGTCGAAGTCCAAAAATGGTCAAATATGACCAAGTGTTCCTCAAAACTTGGTCAAGGGCCAACAGGGTCGGATTGTGACCATTGATCAATTATCCTTCTCCTGTCCTGACCCTTGATCGGGGGTATCCAAGGTCCCGATGAATGATAACCCTCAGCCTGACATCTGCTAGGCGAAATATATGTCGTTATAACAAC
>JASDQU010736284.1:320920-365648 GCA_032191745.1 Picea mariana | reverse complement strand
TAATATTTAATCATAAATTCACTTTTAATACTAAAATGAATAAAGTGGAAAATAATGATGTGAAACCCAAATGTATTTATGAAAATGGTATGATGAAGGTTTAATTGGGCGATGAAATGTAAGGAATAGTGAAGGGAAAGGTGGATGAAAATATGACATTTCTGAGTCCCAACAACATCGTCAACGTAGGGGTTGGTTTGTGCCCACCTTTGATGGGTACTTTCGATTACCCACCTGCGACTGGCAATGTCTAGTACATATTAGCTGTTCCCGACGAGCATAAGGCTGAAATATTTCAAATCTTGTCATTTTGCATGACTTACTTTAATGATTCGTGGACTCTTCCTTCCCCATCAACTATGATGGAAGGGAAAGGTCACCATGGCATGGCCATGCCTTTGTCCATGACAAAACTTCTGTACTCTATAATCCAGTAAGCTTCTGTCGATCCTGATCTAACTCCTGCACAGGAGTTAGATCCGATTCTCGAGCCTATTTGGGCCCAAGGTTCCCTCGCTGATACTGATTCTTTAGACTTAGTCTTTCCCTCAAAAGAGTCGATTATTGAGGCAATGACTAGTCCACACAAACCCTGGAATGATATTCACCACAAATATTACTTCCTCCCAGAGTTAAGAAGAATTGAAGTAGGTGAATTCACTCTGACTATGACTAGAGATAAGGCTTGTCCTATCAATTCTTTGAAAAGATACCTATTGATATCTCCAAAATCATTAGCATCATGGATAATGCTTTCTTTAGAGCATACTTCTCCCTCGAGGAGATTCCAAGCATCGACCCACCAAGTGTCGATCATGACAAAAGTTTGTTGTCTTTCAAGATCGCTTTGACATCTGAAAGAAACATCCGAAAAGACTGCATTTATGCTTTTCAATCTCGTCCATATTAACTGAGAAAAGTAAACACAATGGGTCTTCTTTTAAGCCCTTTTTAGACCCTCTAAACATGAAAATATTTCTAAGAAATCTTGTTGTCCTTCACACTCGTAAACTGAAATTTGAAGGTACGTCTGTCTAGTGGTAGTTTACCCCTTTTTTAGTTTGGATGGTATACTGTACGAACAAAGGTATACTCTAGGAGCCTCGGTTCTCTAGAAGAGTATTCTCAGGTATATATTTAACCCTTTTTTGGGCCTGAGAGACTAAATTTACGGAAAAGGAACCCCCACAGAGTCGATAGTTAATCTCTTTTCAAACTCCCTAAAATTGAAAATATGGTCAAGTGACCTTGTTTCTTCACACTCATTAAATTGGTCAAGAAGAACATCCCTTATAGAGTCCATAGTTAAGCTCTTTTCTGACTCCTTAAATATGAAAAGATTGTCGAGTGATCTTGTCTTTGTCACACTCGTTAAAATGGTTTTGAATAGATGTCTTTTCTGTGCTAGTTTACCCCTTTGTCGAGCCGACTAGACTACCTTCGAAAAAGGTACCTCAGTGGAGTCTCCTTTTATGCTTTTTCAGACTCTCTAAAAATGAAAAACTGTTGAGCTTACCTTCTATGGTCTCATTAAAAATACATCGAAGGACGTTATCATAGTGTCTTATTAATCACATTTTCATTCCTACGTCTTTGGCCTAATGACGGCTCCATGTTTCTCTCAACTGAACCATATAAAGCATGCCTTATACACAAGCCTTGTAGCACTCTGCCTTTGAGTCTTGACACCTTGACCCATGGAGGATTTTTCCCAAGTGTCCTTTTCCTGCATATGTCCCCTTGCTCTGAGCATCAATGTGTTTCTTTCTCTTGGAACTAGTATGCCTACGACACTCAATCCTCCTTTGTAACATAGCATTCTTTATTCTTTTTCAAGCTTCCCAAAATTATTGAAAAAGACAAAAAAATCAAATATACCCCAAAAAGAGGAAGGGAAAAGTATTTTCTTTTTGTTGACAACACAATGAGTCACCCTTGGAAAAATCACATCCTTCCATTTGTTCGTCAAGCCTTAGGATTAAATATGACCTTAGGAAGATGTTCTTGCTACATAGAGCTATGTCCTCCTCTGTTTGGTTACCCTTCCAAACATATGGAGAGTTCGCTTTGACTCCTACATCATGAACATATGTCAATTCCATGCTCCATGAGTCTCATCTTTCGTTGTGATTTTTTCCAAGGGAAGTCTTACTAAACTTGAGTCGGCCCTTCTGTAGTTTTTCTCTTGTCCTCATGCCCGGACACCCCTAAAGACCAATCAAGTCCTTTCTTAAAATCAATGAAGTTTTATGCTTGATCATCAAGATCCTCTTGTCTTTTACTGACGAGCCATCGAAGACCTCTGGGTAGTGAAGTCATACACTCATATTACACTCCTACCCAAGTTTTGAAGATTATGAAGTTGTTGCTCGAGCTCTGAAGACCTCATCTCCATCCATCAAGCATCATTTGCTTCTTAAAAATGGATACTATACATGTATATCTTTTGATTTTGAGATGTAGATCTGCTGTGTATTGCTCACAGAGACACTTTATATAGTTATATGACATGGATTCGCAGTGTATTTGATTGGTAGCCATGATTTTATTTCATCCCGAGCATGGCTATGCCTACCTCGGTGAGACAAATTGTTATTTTTTCAAATGGAACCTCCTAAACTTCGGTCCCTGGACTCACTCGCGTCGTACAGTGGTGAAGATTTGTAACGTATTTTGGCCATCAGATTCTCTTCTACCCTCACACATTAGGTGACATCTGTTATAACCCTAAATTGCACCTGACATGCATACCTGGCATCAGGCCATCTAACTTGCTATCTTTACCAAGCCATTATTGAACAACTCTTCTAAAAACTATCATTTTGAAAGTGTATGTGCCCTTCACCACTACTGTCCATGTACACATGCTTGCTGAGCCACTACAACCCGCGTACACTCACAAAATATCGTGAAATGTAAAAATTTACATAGGATATTGGTTTCAAGCCATTACTTAACCATTTGACTACCCATAGCCAGTCACCCCAATTGTTACTATTCCTCTTGGCCTATAAAAGAAGGGGTTGGGGTCCCATTGCAAAATGAAACATGAGAGCATAGAATTTCTCCCCATTTCCTTATTCCCCCTTTGCCCCAATATTTGGTAATCATATTGTGAGTTGAGAAGTTGGTGCATTGTGAAGAGGATCCTAGGACTAAGTTGGAGGAGTAGTGTCGATATCATGTTCTAAGTGACTTTTTGTGATATTAATATAAATAAGTACCTTTTCTGTCTCGCCAAACGACTTCTTAAAATTGTATGATTTGTTTGCATTTCTTTTCTTATGATGTCTAACCCACTAATCCATATGTAGAATGCATGTTTGTAGTTTCTTGTTTGTCTTTTGATAAATGCAGATCAGCCTTGGGAGGAGATTTGCAGTCAGGAAACAACCAAGCACAAAGGGATCAACACTGGACGCGGAGTTTAAGGTAGGCATACCAGATCCCTCTTTCTTGTCTTTTATGTATGATTGTGGGGTAGTGTTGGGATAGTGATTAAAAGTAGGAGACTTTAGATGGTTTTCTTTGCCTACACTTTAGACCCTTGGTGTAGTCTGTAGAGGGGTTTTCCCGCTATAGCAATGTCATAGACAAGATTGAAAAAGTTTTAAAGAAGAAAGAAATTACAACCTCCTTCAAACCCCTAGTTACTATCAGAAAAATAATGAGCTCTGTAAAGGACCCTATAGACCAACAACAAGGAAAAGGCATCTACAAGGTCTCTTGTTCATGTGGGAAATGTCACATTAGGGAAACAGAACAATCATTTCAAGTAAGGATTAAGGAACATGGAGAAGACATTAGAAATGAACGCACTCGTACCTCAGCCTTAGTAGAATACTCACTTAAGACCAAACATCATGTTTGCCTTGAGGATACCAAGATACTAGCAAAAGAGGATCATTACTACAAGAGACACTTAAGAGAAGCTCTAGAAATAATCAAGCACCCCAACAACATGAACAGAGATGGTGGCCTAGAGGTGAGAAACTTTTGGAACCCATTAATAAACCAACTTAGAGACCCTCATGGATCAATTCAGGTATGACACCTCCCTTATTCTTTTCCTTGCTTGTTTAGGTTTTTTTTGTGTCAGTTCATAGACTTAGGGGTCTAACTAACCTTGTATTACCTACTATATAAATTCTAATTATAGAAACTTAGTACTATATATATAGATAAGTAAGTTACATTTACCCTAATCATATGACACTATATATATTAATACTCATTTTTATCAATCTGACCCTAGTTTCTCCTATATCTGTATACCTACTATTTTACATCCTAATCACTTAAAACACTAATTAACCCTACCACTTATCCTAAAATAAGAATTTCCAAACCCTTGATTATTTTTTATATATACATAACACCATAGACCTAATAATACTAAAATCATATTAAATACACAATCTAACATTATTAAAAACAATCATATGAAACCCTTGATTTATTCTAATTCAACCAAAACCTAAACCATTCCATAATCTAGTTACTAGTTCAGTAAACTTTACATATTAAATACAAACATAACACAATCAATTAAAAGTACTAATAAGTAATAAAATAAAAACTCAATCTAATTCAAACCCTAAAACAACCTAAACCATAACAAAAAATCTTCCTTCATACATTAAATATAAATACAGTACAATCAATCTAAAAATACTAATAAAAGAAATAATAACTCAATCTAATTCTAAACCCTAGACTAATATACATATATAAATTTAAACACTATTAAACAAACTATTAGTTTCATTCAACCTTAGGAATATTTATGATATATTATTAATTATTAGGAACTATCATTAACTTATTATTAATTTATTTCAATTTTTGTTTAACTTTGTAATTAAGTTTTTAGACAACCATCCTAGGTATAATCTTAAAATTTCCTGCTTCTTAACTATTAATTGACCAAGATCAACAAGCTATCAATTGACGATTAGTCTTGATGATGAATCCCGATTCGGATTTGAAATGTCGATGACAAAAATGACACCAATTGTGGATTATCCGACAAACAACTTCGAAGTCCCTCCAACTTCTCATCAATGTTGGTTCTGGTAGTCATCCTGCCCCTAAATCACAAATTATGGATTCTAAAGATCTGATCCAGGGAAAATATATGATTCACTAGGGTGCACTTGTTGGTGGTATTTTCTTGTTTGGAAACCACTCCCATCAAGAAAAAACTCCTTTTGTCTTCTAGATCTACGAACTATCTTCTATTTAAGCATGCTCTGATACAATGTTGGAATTTTAGAAGTTACAATTATCTTCTTTAACATTTGTTAACAATTTCATGTAATAGGATCACTAAAAGATAAACAATCACATAACACAATATATATCCTGGGAAACCCTCCTCGGGGAGAAAACCCAACAACTAATTCTTCAGTATAGATTCCTTCAACCAATACAATGTCACATTATAGCTCTCCACAAATAGACCAAGAAACCTCATGTTCTAGACCTTCCTTGCTATGCTCCAAATACACAATAGAAGGAAAGTTGTGTGTGTGTACAAATAAGAGGAACTCAAACTCTATTTATACACATAATTGACTCCCGACAAGAAGCAACCCTAAGAGGGGTTGCTTTGAATTTTACAATAAGGATAAAAATAAAATAATAATTTATTTTTATCCAATTTATACAATAAGATTACAATAAACTACTCGAGGTTTGACCAATACAAATACAAAATAATATCTTCCATAGTTACATCAAAATATCAACATGGCAGAGGATACATAAGAGTAGAGCCTCAAAATATTATAGCGATAGGCGAATGGCATATTCCTAATATCTTGATGGAGGTAAGAAGCCTCATCGAAGAATCTCCATATTTGATGAAGTTCATAAAAGAGTTTTTGGCAATAGTTGCACCATTTTATGTCGTGATTACAAAATGGAAGAGTTTCAATTGGAGAAATACACAAAAAATTGCCTTGAAAAAAATAAAGAGGAAGATTATGAATGCACCAGTTTTATATATTACTAATTTTATGTTACAATTTGAATTGGAAACAAATGAAAGTAGGTACTAGTTCATAGTGATTCTTGTTCAAGGAGGAAGAATGGTCTATTATCATTCATAATTTCTTCAGGGAGAAGATTTATACTATCCCATATATAACAATGATCTCTTCAAATATGTGCAAGTGGTGAAGAGATCGAATGACTATCTAATAAGTAAAAACAACATAATACACATTGACCATCATTCCATATAGTACCTACAAAACCATAAAAAATTGTAGAAAGCGAGGCATTACAAATGGATGTGATTTCTATGGAAATTCCATATACTATTAAAGTACAAAGAATGGGATACAATCAAACTTGCTAACAAACTCTCACATCCCCCATTAAGGAATATTGTAGTGATTGGTATGGTATTGCACCTTGATCCCTTCACTCTTGATATCTTGAGTGAACATTATTAGAGAGACGAATATTGAAAAGGAATATACCCACAAAAAAAAGAAATATTATTTGTTGATGTGGAAGGTCATGAATATCATATCCATAATTGGATGTTGTATAAGTTAGACAAGTTATGCATACCATATGATGGAAAGATTTAGTTGATGAGAAAAGCTGGCACTTTAGGATAGTCAAACATTTTTTTGTTACAAATATAGTGGAAAATTTGTAGACATATGCATATTGGCGAAGGATGAAAAAGATAGTGGCAATATTTGTTAAGGATTTTGTTCTTTGCAGTACTAGAAAACCTAGCTATATGAAACTTAGGTTACACATGAAAAATGATTGCATATCTAAAAGACTATTTTATGGTATTTAGGTCAAACTCAAAAGGATAAAATCTCCCTATGTTTTTTAGGAGGTGGTACTCCTCTATTTCAAAATTCCATGCAGAAATATAAGCAATTTATCAGAAGGACCAAGTTTGTTATGAAAGAAACTATTTACAATATATTACATGATTCATAAACCAATAGAGTATGAATGTAAATAGGATGACATTTCCATCACAACATTCATCAAGATAGTACCGATATTCAAAGAAAGCAAACAATAAAATATGGACTGCAAATGACAAAGAACTCTAAATGATCATTTCATTAAGAACAAAAAATATTATGATAGATACACATTTGAAATCTGATGCTTTATATCAAAGTATTTGAGATTGTAATAAAAAAATATCCCAAAATAGCTCTCTAGGAACCTTAAAAATAACATATGCATATAAAAATACAAGGAAAATATCTTGAAATAAAATATTTGTGTTTATCCTTCAAGGAGGACCAGGATGGGGCTCCCACGGACCATAAAATGAAAATACCTAGAAGGCGCAACAAAAGCAATCAAGGAATAGCCTAGGTTTCACAGATTACTGGGAAATGGAAGGAAATATGAAAAATTATTGTAGAAGAATGATAATAATGGGAAGAATAGGGTTTCTTCTTGACTCACTGTGATGGAAAGTTTTTCTAAACTTGTTACTTCATTTAAGGTGCTTGTTTTGCAGATGCTTTCTCTTGTTGAGGTGGCATAATTGTTGCAACCATTTCTTGTTGTTCTAGCTCAATGATTTTGATTAAGGTTTTTCTTAACCAATATTCTATATATTCCCTCATGGGGGAAACCATAATCTCATTCCTAGTCTTTATTTCCAAAAAATCATTCTCCATCCCTCTCAAGTCCATGCCTGATTGGTGCAATGTCTCATCTACCCCATAATTTTCTTTGATGTATATGACTAGCCACCTCTCAATTTCTTCCTCAAACAATTGTATTGATTCGGTGAAATCATTTTCCCATGAAACTTTTAGTACACTAAATTGGTATAAAAATTTCTCTTTAGATGAAAGTATTGTATCAATTAATAGAGTAGGGCCATCAACTTATTTCATGAGATCAACCAGCTTAAAGAATAAGTCAAATCTTTTGTTCTTAAAGGAATCCAATTCATATATAATTTATCTCAACTTCTTTATTCTCTTCAACTGACATGCATTAATTGATTCATCCAGATGTTTGAAGGAAGATTTTTCTCTCTTCTATGAATATCACTTCAACTTGAAACTTTAACTGAGAATGTACTTGGAGTGTGCTTGTAGAAACCTTCATAATTATCCAGATCTTGTTGAAGATATTATTTGAAATTTGTAATTCTTGCTGCAAAATTGGTGGAGCTCTGTCCAAGTAGTAAGATACATAACAGTTGGTGGATATTTGTAATTCTTGTTGTAAATTTGGTGGAGCTATCTCGTATTAAATATATTTTATTAATTCATGCAGTAGAATACATAAAACTTTCCATTTGTTGCTTCTTCCTGAGATATCTTCTGAAGCGAGTGAAGGTGACTTTCAAGCTCATCTGAATGGGATATGTGTTTTACAATCATTTCCCTAACTTTCCAAGGTAGTGGGATAAACTACTTCTTTATTTTCTCATTTAATAAGTGAGCCCAGGACTTATATTTCCTGCTAACTTCCACAAAAAATGATTGTCTGATACATAAAATGGGATGAGTAAAGGATTTTATTTAGAACCAAATAACCTTATGTTGGAGTAGGCATGTCTAGAGAACAATGCATGAAAAGAGGCAGATTGGACCAAGAAGGAGAGTGTGCCACATTTGGAGGAAAAGCAGCGTGTGTGGCAGGATTTGCGGAAATTCAACGCAAATGTGAACAAACCTAGCCATGTTAGGGTTATGTTTTTTGGATGTATTGTAAGGGTTTTAAACCTGCTATTATAATATAAATAGAAGATATAGAAAGTAAGTTGATACATATATATAGATCTATCGAGAGTGTGAGTACGCCAAGTCTATTTTGGAGAACCTATTTTGGAGTTTTTTGTGAATTGAAGAGTATTTTGAGAGCTATAGAGCTCAGATGAAGTTGAGGTAGATGAGGGTTAGGTCACAAATTGTGGATCTTGTTACGATCATGTTTTTCCTCACTACTCCATATTATGATGTAATATGCACAACACTTTTGATGAATAAGAAAAGAACAAAATATCTTTGTGGATGTAGCCCTAGGGGGGGTGAACCACAATAAAACTATCTGTGCAATGCGTTTTAATGGTTTACTATTTTTGCAGTTATGATTAAATGGTTAGATAGATGAATGGATGGTTTATTTATAGTGGGAACTAGAATAATTATACACATGAATGAATGAGTGGATATGATGAATATTGTAATCAAATACATGGTTAAGTAGAAATCAGAAGTAAGAAAGAACATCCACCAATCCCTTCCATGACTACAGACATCTACGTCCTGCAGTCACCCATAAACCATCTCGAGTGACACTACATTTTGCACTTTGTGCATGGTGTAGCCTTCTAGTTTACTAGAAGGGTCAATGGTGATACAGTTTTTTTTGGAGAACTAAGATAGAACCCAAGTTGGCCCATAAGTCCAACAAATGGTTCAGTTGCTGGCTAGAAATAAGAAGGAGAGCCAAGAAGGGGTTTTGTGAATAAGATGCAGTAGTAGAAAGGGATGTTCATGCCATGGAATCCTACAAAGTAATAGATTGAAATATGGTTAGAGAAAAAATAGTTGGAGTTTTTGCAGAAAGACAATAAGGGTTCCAGGTATACATCACATCAGTACCTACACAGGTATGTGTTTACTGATCTGAATGAAGCATATTTTTGTTTCTTTCTAGAGTTATTACAGAAGTGGTTGTTAAGGTTGAAGGATACCCATCCAAATATTCAGATTAGACCAGTAGTGTGGACTGTTGAAAATATCGTGTGGATGGAAAGAGTTAATAATAAATTCACACGTGCAATGGATTTTTGGCTAGACAACATTACTGCAGGGTTTACCACTGATTTTGCAGTAGATACAATGAAGTCATATACTATTGCAGAGAAATATTTCTTGAGGGGACCCAAAGGGAAGTACATCATGTCACTCTACACATCGATCAAGATATTATTACATGATAAAGGCATGATGACCATGGAATCTAATGCAGGATAATTACTCCACCTCAGCACATGCCAGTCAGATTTCATGGATGGTGCAAATTTAAGGAAGGAGAGGCACCGCCCTATAATTTTTCCTCGAGAATCCAAGGCGAGATCCAAACATTTAATGAAGACAAGTTGGAAGAGAAAAAGTGTGCTTTCACACAAGCTGCAGATAAGGTCGTCATGAAGTGGTTGATGGTAGAATGGATATGCATCCGATTCAGAGAAAATTTCCATCATTGTAAATTTCCNGAGAATCCAAGGCGAGATCCAAACATTTAATGAAGACAAGTTGGAAGATAAAAAGTGTGCTTTCACACAAGCTGCAGATAAGGTCGTCATGAAGTGGTTGATGGTAGAATGGATATGCATCCGATTCAGAGAAAATTTCCATCATTGTAAATTTCCCTTTCGATAGGCATTTTGAATGGTGATTTGACACCACTAGTTTAGCTTGCGAGGGAAGCTCGTTGAGCCCCTCTTGTATAAATTTCTATATTGTTGCAAAGTAGAGGTTAGATGATAAGGGGTTATCTAAGATAGAGTTATCCAGGAGGGAACATAGAGAATTGAGACTCAGTTGTAGCTCAGACTCCACTATTGTAATCTGACGTTCCATCATTAATAGAAAATGACATTTTTTTTGTTCTACATTTCTGTGTAATGAATGTTGTGTTATGAATGTTATTTACATGTTTGTGAATTGTAGATGGATGTTAGAAATCGTCTGTATGGATAGAGATACTATTTTATATCCGCGAGTGTGTTGAGTTAAGTCTGGCTCTCTAGGCTAAGTGAAAGGATTGCACGACAGAGGAATAAAACTTTGTGAGCTGATGCAAGGATTGCGTGTCTGAACTCAGTGGAGTGAGAAGAGAAGTTTCCAGGAGGGAACACCACATTAATTACAGACTTAGGGATAACTTTCAAGGCAGTTAAGTACCTTGGAAAGAAATATTGTGTGGGGGAGAGAACAATTCATAGTTACTGAACATTATAAAATACTCTGCTAGGAGGGCATCGAGATAGTTTGAGCGTGAAAAGAAGAAAAATGTTTGGAGGCATTGGAGAATCCTAGAATTGTTGAACATTCTAGTGAAGGAATTCCTTGCAAGAAGTGCGTCGACAGAGGAAAGGAGATGCCTTAAACCTTTCCCTAAGTCTAAGGGAGAATTTGTTGAATAACTCAACAAAGCACAAGGAGTGCACCTAAGGTGTCGCAAGTTCACCTTACAAGCTTAGGAAGCCGAGCGAGAGACTGCCAAGAGGGAAAGAAAAATTCCACTGAAGGATGCAAGGGAACTGGGAACCTTGGGGGTTTTCAAGATGAGCAAAGTCGCAGAAGAGTCTATGCATAACTTTGCAAGGAGTGAAGAAGGTGTTTGATAAAAACCTAAGTCTCGAAAGGAGAAATAGCGCTAAGTGCCTAGAAGAGTTGAGGACTTGAAAAAGTCCTGAAGATGGAGAAATAATCCATCATCAAAGAGGAGATACGTGGCAGAAGATCAAGGAGTTTGAGAGTGGGAACTTCAGAAGGTTTACTGGAAGAAAACAAGGGTCTTGCCAAAGTCGTGAAGAGTGATTTCATTCCAGACTGTTGGATCTAGAAGGAGACGTGGTAGATATCCACACATTTTGGAAGAGGAACCCTTCGGAGAAAATTCAAGAAGAGAACACCCGAAGTGCTGGGGTAGCAAAGTAATCCTAGCTATCCATCGAAGTAGGACGTGTGGCAAGGGATCAACACATAGCTGATTTGCAAGTTGAGAAAAGTAGATTTGAGAGAAGAGAGGACTCACAAAGTCTGAACTCATGAAGTTGGTCACATTCATTGATCACGAGGATAACGTGGACTGTATATCTGGTCCCAAGGAATTCGTCGATTCAGGAATCGGGGAAGAGGAGTAAGCGATGTGTGAAAGTTACGAAGTACAGAATCGTGAAGGGAGTTGGCCCATGGTAGTAGTCTGTGGTCACATCAAGGGGGAGCCCTAGCACAAGGAGCTAGAGGTGTTGGCATTAAGAGTTGAGAAACGATAAGGAGAAGGTCCGTGGGTGCCACATAACTACGCCGAGGAAGTGAAGGTCCCATGTCAAGTTAAAATGTTTCCATCAGGAGCTCGACGAACCAGTCATTTCGGTGACTTGAACGATCCTAGACCATGAGGTTGAGAATCCCTTTGGAGGGAAGGGGGTTTGCACCAGAGTGGTATCAGATCTTGATTTGGCCTGTAGACAATAGGTGAAGGAGGAGACAAAGGAGATAGTATGATACCAGAGTGGTATCAGAGCAGGTTTTCGTCTGTAGATTTTAGGTGAGGGAGAAGCTGAAGATGCTCTCAGTTGCAAAGTGAACAAAAAACTTGTCGAGAGGGCAGGTAGAAGGTAAAGATGGCCATTGATGGTCATAAACATGGTTGATGAGAAGTCCATTCATAGAAGATAAAGGAAAAGGTGGAGAAAGATCTCAGTGAAATCCAGTCACAGATGGAGTAGCTTGCATTCAAAATGCAGCAGGAGTTAAAGGTACACTGGAGGTACAAATGGCCTTTGAAGAGGACAACTAAATGGCTTGTTCAAAATTTGTCGGCAAGAGGGAAACAACAAATGTTAATAAGGTAGGTGAGGTAGGATGAATCCCTCAGTCATAAGGGAAAGAGATCTAAAAGAGTCTCATAAATTTCTGGGTGGGCAATGAGAAGGGATCAGTGTATCTCGTAAACTTCCAGGTGGGCAGAGGAGACATCCCAGATTGGCAAGTGGGAAAGGACAAAGAGATGAGCTCAGATGATATTTCACGTTAGAGTATGTTGATAGATGAAGAGGAGGTAGAAGGAAGACCTCACTGAGATGGAGATTCGCACAGAGTTGTGAGCCATGTGAATGAATATGATGAGAAGAGCAAAACTTCCGCCATCAAAGAGAAGGATCAGGGGAGAATTATGATCATTGGAGGAGTCGAGATATTCCTACCAAGTGTCCAAGGAGAGGCTAGCAAAGATGTTGCGGATGCGACAGGAATAAAGCAGGCTGAGACTCTCATGGAAGAAGAGGAACATATATTGATGTTTGTCCCAACAGAAGGAGAATGCCCAGTTGAGTTACTCGCTCAATGGGAATTTGAGTTAAAGGCACCGGAGGATTGGTTGCGAAATCTAGAACCAGAAGGTGGATGCCGACAGATATCCATGCCAGAGGAGATACACCAACACGAGTTGCAGTTGGTGGAAGATATAACAGAACCAGTTAAGAAAATTATAGGGGTCAATCTATCAGAGGGAGTAGCTAAACGACAATTTAGTATTGAGATTGTAGAAGTGGAGGATGCAGTAGGGTGGAAATTCAAGGCCACAAGATATGGAGAGGATGACTTGGGAAATCACCATGATTTTCCCATGAACAAGGAAGGAATGCAACAAGCTAGTCTGTAGAAGGAGAGCTAGTTGATAAAGAAGTTGGACGAAGTAGTTGAGAAGATAAGGAAGCTGATGTTGGAGTTGGTAGAATAATTGGTCAGCATGAGGAAGATGGGAAATAGGTAACCTGAACGATCAACAAGGATGATGTAGGAGTAGAAGCAACGAAGCAAAGGAGTAGAGAGACAACTCCAAGATAAATTTTGCGATCAAGTAGGATTTCAACCATGTTGGAAATATCATGAGTAGAAGCTCATGATTTTTTGTATCTGTGGCATATGATGCAGGAGCATCACCCCACCTCATCACACACCAGTCATATTTCATGCATGGTGCACATTTAAGGGAGGAGAGGCATCGCCCTCTCATTTTTCCTCGAGAATCCAAGACGAGATCTATGCATTTAATGAAGACAAGATGGAAGAGAAAAATTGTGCTTTCACACAACCTGGAGATAAGGTTTCCATTAAGTGCTTGATGGAAGAATGGATCTGCATCCGATTCAGAGCATATTTCCATCATTGTAAATTTCCCTTTCAATAGGCAATTTAAAATATAACAAACGCCTTGCAGAGGATCCAAAGCTAAGGAAGATGGAGGCATAGTTACAAGAGTCATAGTAGCAAGCATTGTCAGTACAGGAACATATGAATATGCTCACCACAATTGAAAGAATGAAGAGATCCCAGGAGTAGCATTCATTGCAACAGTACATCACTGAACTCTAGGTCAGGGTAATGGAAGTCGCACATAAGCTACAACCTGTGCAGGAATAAGCTTGCCAGATGTTCGAAGAGATTGATGGATAGGGCTCACAATTGGACCAAGTGGTTGCATCAGTAGAACAACACTTGGAAGGGCCTGTTACAGAGCAGACGATCCAGGAGCTCACTGAGAAGGAGGCTCAAGTGAAGCAACAAGTTGAGGCAGCTCGATTTAAGATCGAGGCCTTCGAAGCAGCATTGACCAAACCTGAGTGACTCAGGATGAGTCAAAGGTGAGTTTGGGTGACCTGTTGGTCCTCAACCAAGTTTTGAGGAAACCTTGGTTAGGTTTGGAGCAGCCAGGCGGAGATGAGATCACGGATTTCACTTATTTTGTGGGATATGTGGACCTAGTAAGGGGTTCTCTAGGGTTTTTTTAATGGTTTTATGGGATGCCATCCCATGGGGTTTAACCATTATTAGGCCCCATTTTAAGGAACTATAAAAGTATAAATAAATAATAATGTATGGTAGAAGTAGAATCTTTTTGAGTAGTTTGTGGAGCTAAGTGCAAGTAGCTTGAACGACTTTGTGCCAAAGAATGTATGTGAGTAAGGCTTTGTGCTTGATAGATAATTGGCTCTGTGGCTTGGTGCACAGGAGCAAAAGAATGTAATATTCAGATGAATAATAAATAAGGCGAAGCAGTTGGTGCATGTAGCCCCACACTGGGGTGAACCATGTATATCTTGTGTCTTTTGTTTTCTTTGTGTTGTGTTGTTTATGTTATGAATTTGCTGAGTGCTTTGATTATTATGTATGATAGATATATCCATTGTTACTTAGTGCTTTACTTGTGTTAAGGATAAATGAGTGTTAGATCTAACTCAATGCTAAGTGCTAAGGATATATAATCATTTATTGTTACTGCATTGATCTATTCTTGGGTATATTCTACGATGTTAATAAGACTAGGAAACTAATGCATGCCATGCACTAAGTGTTAATAGAATACCCTATGAAGTGTTATTATCACAAATATCTATCCCATATTGGTTACAGACACATGCATCCTATAACCCCCCCTGCTTCTACCTCGGGGTGAGACTTCGTCTACTTCATAGGTGTCATCGAAAGGGCAAGTAGTCGGGGTTTTGTTGGTGCACTGTTAAGCATTGAACCCTCGGTCTGCCCCTGTGCCAAAAATATGCAAACATTACTACACCTCTGTAAAATCTACTGAAAAAGGACAAAAAATTCCAATGGACTCCAAAATGTGATAAATCATTCGAGATCCTAAAGGAGAAGCTCAGTACAACACCGATTTTGATATTTCCAAACTAGGAAAATGAATTTCATGTCCATGTAGATGCTTCAGGAATTGCATTAGGAGCTATATTAGCGCAACCTGGATATGGAAACATGGATAATCCTATCAATTTTGTGAGTCAAAAGCTGTCACAAGAAGAGAGAAACTACACAACAACATAAATGGAGGGTTTAGCTATGATTTATGCTTTGCAGAAATTTAGAAATTATTTGTTAGGTTCTCATTTTAAGTTCTTTACTGATCATTCTGCATTGAAATATATAGTTAAAAAACCTATGTTGAAACGGAGAATTTGTAGATGGTTGCTATTATTTAAAGAATTTTCTTTTGAGTTTATTGTTAATCCTGGAATATGCAACGTAGGACCTGATCACTTGTCTAGATTAGAGTCAGGGGAAAGTGGTGGAGCAGTTGACGATCATCTCCCAGATGCAGACTTGTTTCGAGTTAAGGCCATACTAGAGCAACTGGAGGACATAACAATCTTCTTAAGTATAGGGGCCTGCCTAGAAACATATTCTGCAACCCATAAACACCTTATGGTTGTTAGAGCATCGGATTACCATTTGGTTGCAGGACAATTATATAAATTGGAACTAGATAGTATCCTCATAAGACATGTCATAGATCACAAAATACAGGATATACTCTGGGAATTCCATAGCGGATTTGTGGGAGGTCATGTAGGAGGGAAGGCCACTGCGCAAAAAATTATACAAGCTAGACTTTGGTGGGAAAAACTCTTCAAGGATGCAAAGGCATATGCTAGATCGTGTGATGTTTCTCAAAGAGTAGGTAAGCCATCACGATGAGATGAATTACCACTTCAAATAGTTCAAGCTCTACAAGCATTTGAGAAGTGGGAACTTGACTTCCTTGGACTGATCAACCCCACAACTAAGCATTCAAAGGCTAGGTACATCATCACCGCAACTGACTACCTTACATGTTGGGCTGAGGCATCAGTTGTTCAGGACTGTTCGACCGATACTGATGCTAGGTTAATTTTTGAGAATATTATCACTTGATTTGGATGTCCTAGGAGCCTAACCAGTGATCAAGGAGATCATTTCATTAGTATCACTATAACAAAGCTTACAATATATTTTTTGATCCAACATCACAAAATTAGTCCCTACCACTTGCAGGCCAATGGAAAAGTAGAAGTGTTCGACAAATTTCTCGAGAGAGGGTTAAAAAAGGTCTGTTGCACAAATCAGGAAGACTGGGATGACCAAGTTCCAATAGTGTTATGGTCTTATAGGACAACCACAAAGAAACTCCACAGGTACATGCCATTCCTTCTGGTTTATGGTAAAGATGCAGTGGTTCCTGCAAAGTTCATCACTCCGAGTTTGTACATCGCATGGATCACACATATGTCAAAATAAGAATCAGTTGCGTAGAGACTTATGGAGTTACAAGAACTCAAAGAGACCAGGTTTTTAGCAGACTTCCATCAATCGGTTGAGAAAGCAAGGCAAAAATCTTGGCATGACATGCACATTAAACAAAATTATTTGCCCATGGAGATAGGGTTCTACTCTATGATAGTTGGTACTAGAAGTATCCTGACAAGTTGCGCATGCATTGGTTGGGACCATTTATAATTTTAGAGATCTGACCCTCAGGAGAAGTCAGAATCGTGCAATTGGATGGTATGATGCAGCTAGGATGGGTGAATGGCGCTCGCCTGAAACCCTGTATGTCTCATAACTGAACTAAAATGATTGTTTCTCTAGTCCGAAGGAGCATGTATAATAGTTAGATTTGAGTTTTCTAAAATTTTTGTAAATTCAGTTAATAAAATCAGTGTGTGCAGTGTTGCATCACGACACGTAGTTCATTTTTTGTTTAAGTGTTGGTTGATGCAGAATGGCTGACTCAGCAGCACATGATCCAGATCACAAAGAATCCATTAATGATAGTAATTAATATGATGGGGACCCCCTTTTTGGTTGGAGGGAGAATGAATCTGAATACGATATGAGTCCATGTGACCACACAAATATAGTCTAGTCACAACCTTTATTTAAATTATGGTACCCTTTCTGAATTCAGTTAATTGATAAGAAAACATGCCATCAGTATTCGCGCCAATATTCCCACCCGTCAAACAAAAAGGTCTGAAACTAGTCACGTCCCTATCCAACTCACACAAGTAAATGCTAGGATCGCCCGATAGTATTTACCCCATTAAATTGTCTCATCGGACAACTCAGATCCAAGTTGCATCCATTTGGTCGTGATGAAAAATAGTTATTGCTAAACTTTCCGCTAATCTTGAGTATAAGGCTCTAAGAACTCACCATAGAGCCCATCATTTTCAAAAGAACTTAGTAATTTTTGAATTTTGTAGAGCGAGAAAGCCTGTGCAAGTGTGAAACTTGTAGTCATGAACCCTAGCCTTAGCCCACCATAGAATTTGTGATAACTCAAAATCCACAATGTTGAGAGCCACAGGAAGTCAAAGAACCATGTCTAGAGAAGTAGTACAAGACGAACCTTGTGACCCCTGAGTCGAGGTCATAGGTGATCTCAAAGGAAAGGTGGAGTAGGTCAAGATCCTTGATCTTGAGTTAACAGATCTCATCTTGTTCCCCTAGATGAACATATGGATCTTATGGGATATGGCTCCAACTGAGCTAGGAGGCATGTAGTTCATGCCAAAACCATAATTTATCTACCTCTCCAACTCGACTATCATGAACCTTAGAGACCTACCAGTATTCGGTACCACTGGTGAGGTTGCGCGGTGCACCAAATTCTTGATCAACAATGTGCATGACTGAAGTCTTTGGTTGGATAGGCGGTACCCAATCCATGATGAAGACATCCATTAACTTACCATACTATCCTTCAAAGGTGAGGATGTGTCAAAAGGATTCCAGGGTCCTGGTAAGAATGATAAAAAGAAAGGAGAGCCCAACATCTACGAGAGGTTCAACACAACGAGGGGGGGGGCGCACATCCATAATTGATCCCATACTACCAGAGACAGTCAAAACGAGTTGTTACATCATATCCAACAAGGTTATGAGATCATGTTACAAGGGAGAATGCATGCTAGATGCACTGCCAATAGCATACTTTTGTGCTAATGGCGTTGTGTTCCACTGGTGTAGTTACCTGTTGGAGGAACTAGTAGTGGCTTGCAAGGAAGCCCAAAATAAGCGAGGTACCTTCACCTACGGATATTTTTTTATGGAATTTGCAATGTTCAAGTGGAAACCACCAATGGGAATATCATTGGCGTTGGAAGACAAGGGGCTCCTTATGAAGATGTTCGAGCCCTAACAGTCTAGGACGGATTCAGAGAATACAACTTTCAACACTTCAACATTCTTTAAGTGGTACAATGGGATGATCGATGCAGCATAGAGGTTGTGCATTCCAGAGGAGTTCCTCAACTACAACACGAGGAACATTTCTTTTAGTATGAACTGACACATACATTTGTATGGCCAAGGAATTCTAATCGGGAGGATTTCCACTCGAGGATGTTGTCATTCTACCTGGATGAGGAGGCCTTCTACAAAAAGGTAATGTCATGGCCGGGAGTTAAACACAACTTATGAAAGTCAGGGATGCATTGTATTCTTCCTGCTGAGTTTTTGAAGAAGAAAGGAAAATAAGTAGGGGTAGGACCAAGCACAGGCTCAAAGTCGCAAAAGAAAGAATAACCAAAACATTCGGACTCTTAGGAGGAAGATGAGACACAACCATTGGAGAGTAAGAAAATAAAGATGTCGTTCTTCCATCCGTTTCCATATAAATCTATTTTGACAGGTGAGGAAGTAAACAAGATCCTAAGTGATGTGTTCATTACTGAACCAATGGAGAAAAAGTTCATAACTGGGGTCTTTCCGAGTAAAGTTTTGAACCCCCAACCCATTTCATCCTCCATCCCCCATACCCTCCTAGCGGTCAGAGCAACCCACATCATCCATATTCGGGACGACCCTGAGCCTGGCACCTTCCCATACACCATCATCACTCGACACCCTCCATTATCACCATAACCCAAGTCGCCACCCCTATAAACCACCAATCCACCCAGAGCCACAGACCCGAAGCTGATGCAACTCGATCCCCTAGCGAAAGAAGAGAAAGAACTGCCAGAAACAACCCAAGAGTTTCCTAAGCTGAGACCAAACGTTTCTAGTCCAAACCATGAAGTACCAGAGCAGACCCTGCAACTGACTCATCCGAACCCAGAAATCCAGGACCAATAGATTGTGTCATTTGTGTAGGAAAAGCACACCCAAACCATGGAGGAGCTGCAAGCCCCAAACACCCATCACATTGCCTCAATGACCAAGGTTGAGGGTGCCCAAGAAAGCACAATGAAGGAAGCAGATGCCAGAAATGGGCAGGAGATACTAGAGGTTCAGAAGGAACCAAAATCAACATCCGAGAAGATCACGACATCCACGCAAGAATAGATGGAGATAGTTATCCATAACCCTCAGCGATGCGTAGAGCTGCTGCAACTTTTCATAGCCAGAATAGAGTTTCTGACACTCTTTCCCTCAATTCTAAGGTTGAGGATTGTGCCAGGACCATCAATAGAGGAGGAGGTAGAGACCGACTCGGGGCATTCAATGGCCAGTGGACTTCCACTGTATACTCAAGCACCTAGAGACGTAGCCCCTTCATCCACTAACATGGTACAATGTCCAGTGATGCACTTGTTTGGATTGATCCGAGCATCCACTGACCAACTAGAGAATATGCTCCAGTAGGCTGAGAATTCTGCCAAATATGCAAGGGATGAAGCACTTCTTGTGCAAGTATGTAGGACACAACAAGTGAATGAAAATATCCAGGTTGAGCACCAAATGGAAAGAGTGCAGGAAAGTATTGATCAAGCCTGATAGGAGATTCGTAAGGTTTCACCCGAACTTCCCGAAACCAGTGATGCAAGAGAGTCAGAGCATTAGATTTAGCTACACCAAAGAGCATAGAAACAACTCACCACTCGCACTGAGCATATAGAAGTGAAGTTGTGATAGAATTAGCAAGAAGCAGAGCAACAACCTCAGAATATGCAAGAGCAAATGAAGAAGATAGTACTGGAAGACAACAATGCCCGAGCAGCACTACATAAGCACATAGTGGAATGCACAAATATTTATAGGGAAGTCAGTGATTGGATGGGAATCATCGCTAGACGCAACCAGGTCCTGGAGGATGTGCACACAAAAATCTAGGTATTGAATGAAGAAGTTGCATCCACGATGGACCCACTGGAGCAACAACAAAAGTTCGACCAGATCTAGCAAATGGACAATGAACTGAATTCCCTTTGAGGGACAGTTTGTAACAAAGAAAGAGTTGTGTGACTTCCGACCTGTCATTCAGACAGTGTATATTTAGATGCATCAAGTTTATGAAACAACATATTCCAAGTAGAACTCATCGGTCACATCCAAGCCAAAGGGGTATAGTACAGAGGTGACCAAATAGTTCATGGCAGAGGCATCACTCCTTCCCAGGAAGTGGTAGGATAAATTTGGAAAATTTCAAGGAGTGAGGGAGTGGGCCTTGGTGTTGGTCGTAGAGTTGGGCCCTTCACTTGAAGAGGAAAAAGAAGATAAATAACAAAGAGAAGAGCAGAAGAAAGAAGAAAATGAGGACAAGGGAAAACAATAGTTTCTCTTCGAAGCTGCAAAAGAACTAAGCACTTGACTCGACGGCGAGTCATGGTTTGTGGTCGGGGCCTGTTGGGCCCTTTGTTTTTGGGATAAGGAATTACACAAGTTTTGGAATAGTACGAGTTACGCAAGCTTCATAAGAATATCGAAAGAAGAGCAAGAAAGAGCAACAAAAATCAGTTATGAAAAGGACAATGCAATGCCAGCTAAGCAAAAGCGGTTGCAACAGAACAGGAAAGTTTGCAAGATGAGACAAAAGACACAAACTATCTTATATATAGGAATGAACATAATTTTAAATGGTTCATTGTTGATTCATTCGATTTTTGATGTTGTCTGATCGAATTGTGATTAGTTTCAATCCGATCTTCCCCTCTCTATAGGGTTGTTATCAATTGAGTCAAGTAAAGTTTTGAGTCTGTAATGTAATTTGTACCCCGTTTTAGAATAGATCTCTACGACATGAGTTCGGAGCCAAGATTTTGTAATAGAGCACTATTGTATGTTTTTGAGCTTGTAAATGAAGGAAGATTATGAAGATAATATAAATAAGGATCTAAATTTTCAAAATATGTTGTGTCTTCTTTTGTTTTACTCATGCATTAGATTACTTATTTATCGTTTATAATTTCCTCGTGATGGTTTTGTGTTTAAATTATTTTTTGTACCTAATTCAAGAGCTAATTCGGGTAACCAAATGAGAGGATTCGGGTCACCAACCTTCTCCCTCACCTCGAATTAAAGATTCGGCTAAAGGGAGCCACTCCTCTCAAGAATCAGGTAGATCGGGGAGATCCGGGTAAAGCTCTTCGATACATATCCGGGTAACCTTATTCTCCCTAAACTCGAATTAAAGCATTCAGCTGGCTAACTCAATCGAAAGGTTGGGAAGAGAACTCATTCGTTAGCCTGGCTTCGCCGTTAGCCTGGCTTCGCCTTCCGCGCACCATCTTGTGGGGGTCTCTGCCAGCAAGTGAAGCGATATTGTACTAATGATTTGATTTCAAAGCTCCATTGAACTTAGAATTGAGCAATGATCCTCTCCCATAGGTTTGATTCTTGCACACAAAAGGTTCAGATCTGTTTGATAGTTAGATGTCTTGCAAAATACCAGGATGAATCCTGAATGTTCTATGAATCCTCCTAAGTATTTTCCTTACCCTTCCCTATCTATTTGTCTCAACAACGCTTCAGGTGAGACTTCTTCTCTTCGAAGGAGATGAAAATTTCAACTCTCTAGACTACTCTGTACCTTTTCTTGGTAACCTGAGAAGGACCCTGTTCTAATCAAACTTGTGCCAACAATCTCTGCAACCAACTTCACACAACCTTGTGCTTAACTTCGGTGTGAGCGGAACTTCCTGAAATCACCAATTATACAATGGATTTCACCACTCCCTTAGTCATACACATATGTTGAGTTTAATATCCTTGCAGAAGTTTACTCACAAAATCCTATTCCAAGGCACTAAATCTTAAGCTAGTTTGTGCACCCTAAGAAATAAAATATTTTCGAATCAATTTTAAATATATCAACATGAGTTTTAGTGGCTTTGTTTACTCAAAGGATGTGTTCTTGAAAATGATGATGTTATGAATCAACAAGTAAAATAAATTAATATGAATATAATGCAAAGTCTTAACTTCAATTCTCAACAAATGATAAGCTTTTCAAAATGAAGCTTTCAATTCAAATCTGCAATTCAAATAAGATGCAATATGTCCATACATGTATCAAGATCAATTATAAGAACCCAAAAGATCAAATGCCATAATGAAAAATGTATATATATATATATATATATATATATATATATATTGTATTTTCAATATAAAGAAATGAAAATGCAAGGGTTGAACAACAACTTGATATATAGACCCTATTGTAAGAAAAAAGAGACAAACCAAGTAGGATATCAAGAAGAAAACACCCAAACCAAGATGCAAGGACAACCAATGAAAAATATTCTGAGAAAGAAAAACCGCCCGAAAATTCAACCAAAGAAAGGTTTCCTATCACTTTGCAAGCACTTAACAGTCATGACAGAGACCCAAGAAGAATCAGCAACCATCAAAACTTACCCAACAAACACCAAAATCAACAATCAAGCAAACAAGATTGATGTACGTGAATGTTTAAGAAAAAAATGCATATGTATGCTCCCTATAGAATGACACCTCATGTAAATATGCATCTGTCAAGGGAAAAATTGCGTATATGTATTAAAACACTGTAAGGTTAAGGATAACGCCAAGAAACTCAGACTGAAAATGAAAATAGGTTGTCAAGCAATTATAAGACAAGAAAACTCAAGTTAACCGAGAGAAATCAAAGGAGAAACACACTCCAAATCCCGAAAATAAGATTCATTCTCTAGTATGGTCGCCAATTTTCTTACGAGGAAAATCACTCTATGGCATGGGGTAAACCACAATAGACGGAATGACTGCAGAAATCAACTCTAGTCTCAAGTATTCTATATAAACAAAGATGCTAACAACATAATATAAAGAGCCTACCTCGTCTGGATGTTCAAACAATACCACCGTTGAGCACTTGACTCAAAGCTATATACCTGCAACTTGTCCTCAACAACTAAGAAACACAAGAATATGGTGATAATCTATAAGGTTATCACATATAATGGCATAATCCATCAATATTCATAAAAAATATTCCCATGGAATAACAATTCAAATATTTGTAAGACATTAATTGGACGAGAAAAGAGTATTTCTATTAAAATATGATCAACATAAGTTTATGAATGAGAAACTTTCATGTCTGCACGTCTCAAAACTGAGAAACTAAGTCCCTTCCAGTTGTTCCTCCACCAAAGGCAAGCTCATATAATAGATATAATGAGTTTCTCCATCAAAGAGGGAAGATCTTGGGGGTTGAACAATGTGTTCAGACTTAAAAGGACAAAGGGATGGAAACTCAATATGAAATGAATAATTTCTCCAGAGTAACTTTGCTCTCAAAGTTGAATTCTTCTCCCTCTTCCATAGCTTGGATATGGCCCATTTATATCCTTCAAATGGAACTAAAGGTCTGAGTTGGAACGTTTATAGTATATGGAAGGTCAAGGATCATGGATCTCATGATGTGACATTGAAACCCGACACCATTTTTTAATTTTGTGCACAAAATCTGATATACGCCGGTTGTAATGGTGCAACCTGCATATACACATGTTGTATAGCTGTTAGGACACATATATGTGGAAACACATGATTTTTATCTCTAGGAATTGGAAAAGGGGACTTCAAGTATGCATAGGGAAATGGAAAAGGTGTTCTGAGCACGTTGCATGGGGTAAGGAAAATATTGATATAACATAGATTTAGTAGGAAACAAATTTAGCAAGCATTGTGAAAAAAAAAATCTTCCTATAGGCTAAAAGTCTATTAGGACATTTAGACAATTATTCCAATTCAGTTAATATCAATTGACTCTAATGTAAGATTTTGTTTATTTAGCATGCATTAGCATACATTTGTAGTTATGTTATCCAACGACTCATTTTCTCCTTGATCTTAATAGCTATATTAATTTGTGGATGAACACCTAATTCATCCATGATATCCATTTAAAGTGCATGGAGGGTCATTTTTTAATTATCGATTGTGAAAAACTATTTTGTAAAGTATTTTACTTTGGCATTAATATATTTCCTCAAGTGACCACGTTGGCTTCGACCGTAGACTATTTCCCTCTTATAGGATTTTAGCCACATAAATACATTGGTGTTATGATATTTGACCTAGTTGTATGAGTGGTTTCTTAAGGTGTTCATCCTATGTTGGAATACCTTGTTTTGTCGAACAAGGTATCAAATCCCATTTGAAGATATACTCTCATTGTAGATCAAGATCCTAAACATGTGTTGTCAAATTTGTGGGTTCCTCTATTTTTTTGCATTTTTTGGTTGAGAGGACTATTCCATTATGTGTGGAGTGTTACTTTTAGTTGGAAACACTTCTCATTTCACTTGAAAAGGTTTACATTTTCCCGATATACGACCATTTTTTCCATATATGGAGGTATAAAGTCTAAATACATCCTTTTATTGTTTATCGAGTTAATATATCATTTTTTTGTTTTAATTCCCATCTTTCTACTCTTTCTAGTATGTATATGCTCTTTGTCATTCACTATGTTTGATCTCAGGAAATAAAAAACATAGTGGAAAGTGCTTTCTTTTCTAAATATTATATTTTCTTTATGCTTTATGTGAGCCCAACAAATCATAAATAGAGAGAAAACTTACATTTTCCGTGTAAGCTAACTGAGATCTAACCCCATTATTCTTTAGATTTTTTTTTTTTCAAATTTCTCTTATTTTTGTAGGTAGATGTGTTGAAGTTTTATTGCAAGAAAAATAAAGGGTTTGGGGGTTAAGCATATAATTCGAGAAAAATACCTTCCTCCATCAAATATGACATATAATTTGCATTAGTTCACTTGGTTGAAAATTGTTCTATTTAATAAGAGGTCTTGAGTTCAATATGTATTTTTATAAGTTACTTTTTGAAAAAATTCATGCAACCTTGATTTCTCTCATAACTTTATTATAAAGTTCATTTCACTTAAATTATAAAAGTAAATGACTACAAAATAATTTTAATATCCTTTTCATGTATGTTTATTTTATAAAGAAACATCATTGTAAAAGCGATTCTCACTTATTCTATAAAAGTGGGCCATTTCATAAGAAAATTATATGTAAAAGTGATCTTATAAGAAAAGTCAGAAGGAGGGGATTTTTTCTTATCCAGACACCTCATTATGCATACATCACCACATGGACCAACTTCTACCTTCCATGTGACAATTTGGCAGGTAGAAGTTAACTTCCCATATGAACATACAGTTAAATATTTGGAATTCATTTTACCTTCATATTTTAATATGGCTACTCCAAGTGATCTTTTACTTACTAATACCAACTACTTCTCATGGAAATTCCAAATAGAGGATGTAAGAAGAAGCAAATGATAGTAGCAAATTACCTTGGAAAGAGAACAAGCCCCCATTATGCCAAAAATAAATCCAAATGGGATAATAAAAATGACAAATCATGTGGATTAATTGAAATGTCCATCTCTCCTTATTTATGGTTTCACCTTCTAGGAATTGATCACCCAGTTAAATCCTCAGATAAGCTAGAAATCATATTTGGTAAACACAATGTGATTTGATCCCACCAACTTGAAAATCAATTAATGAATTTAAATCTCAATGATTCCCTTGCATTTTAATTAAAACATGTATACCTTTACTTAAAGAATGTAAAATAAATATGAAAGATGATCCTTGCATATATGTTATTGTTTTTAAGCTTGGTAGTGCATATTATGTCTTTGTAACTACATTTCATGCCACTAAAGAAGCTTTAGGGGATTGTTATCGAGATCACACTCTTGAGTCCTTTTGTGATTCTCTAATTAGATAGAAATATAATTTCTTGCATCTTGGAGCGATAAACATTGCAAGTACATATAAGAGATCCTTAGTGGCCCAACAAAAATATAAAACCAAGCATCTAAAGAAGGAACATCCTCATAACAGGAAGAAAAAAAATGGTCCCAAACCCTCTCAACCAAATTTTACTAACAATGGCGACAAAGGACCAAAATAAAAAATTAATAATACTGATAGGAATTGTAATTTTTGTGGGTGAGATGGTCATATGGAGTCTAAGTGTTTTAAAAAGATGGAATCCTTAGAAGAAAAAATGAATACGCATAACAACAATCTTGATTCTTCTTCTTATAAATCTTCTTCTCATGGCCATGTACTTTATTCTTATGGTTCTCCTTCAATGCAGCATCTTCTTCTTATTCCGATCACTGATTTATTGATTCTAAAGCATCTAATCATATGCCTAGGGATAAATTCATTTATTCTTCTCTTAATGAATGTAACACCAAACAAATATTTCTTGGTGATCATAGATCTCTTAGTTTTGTATGGTTTTGAATAGTTCAAGTTGATAATGGTCATTTCAATGATTTATTATGTGTTCTGATTCTTTCCTACAACCTTCTATTAGTATATGATATCACTCAATTAGGTCAAGGTAAAACCGTAGAGTTATGACCTCACAAAGTTGTAACAAAGGATTTAAAAGATCTTAGGAATTTCCTAGCCACTAGAATTATTGATAATATTACCAAGTTGTACGAATTTAACAAGTATGGGTCATCATATTTTCCATCAATTTTTATTGCTCACATCGATGAATTCAGAGAAATTTGGCATGTACGTTTTTTTCATCTAATCTATCACTCATTGTAGAAACTATGTAATCAAAATATGGCGATTTCTATTCCTCTTGTTTCATTCAAATATGGTGTTTGTGTCATTTTTTTTCTTAGAAAATGTTACCAGGACAATTTTGAAAAACGCATGTCTTCGCATGCCTCGACCCCCTTGCAACTTGTTCATAATGATTTATATGGTATTCTTCCTTATCCTTCTTTCTCTGGGTGCAACTAATTATTAAATTTCATTGAAGTTTTGACATTTTTTTGGCCCACAAGGCCCTTGTACAAAAATAACATGGAAATCAAATTCATAGGTTGAGAACATATACTTGAGGTGAATATGTGAACAACAAATTTACAAGTTACTACACTGCATAGGGAATTTGAATGAAACATATTGTTCCATATACACCACAGAAAAATGGTGGTTCTAAGAGAAAGAATTGGACATTAAAGGATATGGATGATTTTTTGATCCAATCTAAGGGATTAAGTTTTCATTATTGGGAATAAGCTATCAATTGTGCCAATTAAATACTAAATCACACTCCCACAAAGGATTTAAAAAATATAACATTTGAACATGAATGGAATAAAATGAATCCAAATGTAACCCACTTTTGTGTGTTTGGTAGTGAAGCATGGGATCACATTCCTAATGATAAAAGGAAATAATTACACCCTAAAAGTGAGAATCACATTTTTGTTGGATGTTCTGAATATGTCAAAGGTTACAGACTTCTTCAACATAATTCCATTGAAATAATTATTAAAAGAGATGTTATTTTTTATGAAAATCTCTTTCCATATGATCCTAAGTTAGTGTTTGTTCCATTTTCTAGTTGTATTATGGTTTCTTCCTCAAAGTATTATTGTGAGGATGAAAATCCACCTCCACATTCCCACCTTCCTACAAATGAGTCCATCGAACATCAACCTACACCAACACCACCACTTCCTAGATGGTTCCATTCAACATGAGAAGTATCTAGTGATCTTGTTGGTGATCTAATAGATCAACATTGTATGCATTCACAATTCCAATGAGCCTCCTCGCTTTTGGCTAAAGTTTTAGAGACTCATGATCCAGATAAATTTGTAAAATCTTTTGGACATTCAGATTAGGACACATCAATGAATGAAGAATATCATTCCTTAATGGTGAGCGATACTTGGGAACTTGTACCTCTTTCAAAATGAATAAACCTTTTTAGAGATAAATGGGTGTATAGAACTAAATATGCATTAGATGGAAGTGTTGAAAGACATAAGGCTTAGTTAGTTGTGAAAGTGTTCTCTCAAGTTGAAGGAATTGAATACATCGAAACATTTTACCCTTTAGCCAAATTGAATTCAATCCACCTTGTTCTAGCCCTTGCTTCCTCACATAAATGGGAGGTCCACTAGATGGATGTGAAATCTCGCTTCTTAAATCTGGATTTGCAATAATAAATTTACATGGAAAAAACTCCTAGCCATGTTTATAATGACTCTAGTATTGTATGTTTCCTTAAGAAATCCCTCTATGGTTTTAAGAAATCTTCTTAGGCTTGGTATGCTAAAATGGATAACTCTATTCTTGACACTATTTTTTCTAGATGTCACTCTAACCCCAATGTCTATGCCATGAAAGTACGAATCCATCTCATATTACTTATTCTTTCTGTTGATGTCCTTATCCTTAATATTAGTGAACCTAAACATTTAAATCATGTGAAATCTATCCTTAATAACAAATTTTAAATGACAAACATATGTTATTTTCATTATTACCTTGGTCTCCAAGTATTACAAACCAAGGAAGGAATTTCCCTTTCCTAGTCTAAGTATACATGTCCTTCTTTGCCACTTTCACATGGCACATTGTAAACCATCCCCTTCTCCCTTGTAGCTTGGATTCAAACTTACTGTCGCCTATACTACACCTAAATTGGATACCAATTTGTACCATAATTTGGTTGGTATCCTCTTGTATTCGACTCATACCCATCCTGATATTTCCTATTCTATTGGTCATGTTTCTCACTATAAGCAAACACCCCATGACAACAATTGGAAAGAAGAAAAATGGATACTTCGGTATGTCTTATGTACAATTGAATTTAGAATACATAACATTTTTAGTGGGACTCCTTTTTTGTTAGGTTTCACTAATTTTGATTAGGATGGTCTCTATGATGATCGAAAGTCTACTACAGGTTATGTTTACAATCTTGGTTTTGGACCTGCCACTGGGCATTGTAAGAAACAATGTTCTCTTGCTATTTTTTCAGTTGAGGAAGAGTATCAAGAAATGGTTAATGTAAGTCCAGAGGCCTTATAGATTTGATAGACCCTTTCAGATTGTTGTATAACGTTTTGGAATTAAATTGTGTAGGTATTTTATAAATGTCTAACATTTTGACTGGACACTTCACCCATCATCAGGGACAAATGAAGCAAAATGATTAGAACATAGTGTTATAATGAATATATTTAAAGGATAAAAATCTGAAGATAGTCATTGAAAAAGGAGGGAACTGTTGTGAGTGAAAAATTAAAATAAATAGTAAAATAACAAATTAATCGTTAAATGATTAAAGTTGAAAAAGAAAAAAGAAATTAACAACTTTTTAGAAACTTTTAAGGTGGATTTATATAATATGAAATAAAAAACAAAGAGAACAATTTTTTTAAGATAAGATGGATGAACAAGAAAAGATTTAAAAAAAATTCATTAATAAATAATTATAAGGAAAAGAAAGTCCACAATAATGATGTATACACTAAGAAAAACAAAAATCCAAAGAAGGTCGAGGTGGGTAAGAATAAGATAAGAAATTCAAGATAAAATAAAGTTAAAATTAAAATAATATTAATAATAATAATCTATTTTTAATATTACGGTCAAGTGAGACACCAATTGGTGTAGGACACCGGTGTAGATACGCTACCCCCTTCTGGATTTAAACATGTGACCTCTAAAGAGGAAAGACATATTTTTAACCATTACATCCACTCACCCTAAAAATTCCTATACTTTATTGTGGCATTTATTTTCCTTATAATCATTTTTTAATTAATATTTTTTAAAACCTTTTCTTCTTTATTCATCTCATCTTTAAAAATAACTATGTTTTTATCTTTTAATATTTTATTTCATATAACATAAATCCATCTTTAAAAAAAAATTAAATTATTTTTCCTTTTTCCACTTTAATCATTTAAAGCTTTACGTTTTTTCTATGACAAATTTGATTAATTAAATATTTTAATTTTCTTTCATAATGGTTCCCTCATTTTTTAATGGTTATCTCATGACTTTTATCCTTTAAATATATTCATTAGCGCACTATTTTCTAATAATTTATCTTAATTTGTTTTTGATGATGGGCGAAGTGTTTACTTGGAATGTTGGACATTTCAAAACTACATAAACAATTTATTTATGTAAAGTTTTAAAGCAATCGTGACTAATTGTGAAAGCATACATATTTGTATCCTTTAGGAGTTTACATTCCAAGAACAACATCTAACTGCACTTTAGTGTGACAACCAAAGTACCATAAATCTCATTGAAGATCAAGTTCAATGTTAGCGTAGAAAACAGATTGATTTACAAATTCACTTCATAAGAAATTTCATTCATGATCACATTCTTGAAGTTCTCTTTTTCCCCACAAATGATCAAGTTGAATTTTTTTTCATTAAGTCTCATACAAAAGAGCAATTTTCCAAAATTCGAACTATGTTAGGTGTTTAAGAATTTTTCATTAAGTGGGGATAGACTATAGTGCCCCCTTCCTTCTCGTATTTTCTCACATTTTTAAATCCTTGAATTCTATTCCAAGTTGTTCTTAAGGGGAGATGTTAGGATATTTAGCTACTTAGGAGTTAGTTAAGATCAAAATGGTTTAATGTAAAATTTATTTTATTTAGTTTGTATTAGTGTGGATTTGTAGTTATGTGATCCAATAGCTCACATTATCCTTGATATCAATGGCTATATCGATCCATGTCTTAGCACATGATTTTCCCATGATATATATTTAAAGAGCATGCAGGGTCATTTTCTAATGATTGTTTTTGAGAAAGTCAACTGTAAAATATTTTTCTTTTAAATTAATATATTTCCTCAAGTGGTCGCTTTGGATGAGGCAATGGACTATTTCTCTGCTAGAAAATTTCAACCATGTATAAACATAGATCTTTGATATAGTTATGTAAGCAATTTCTTAAAGTTTCCATATTGTTTTGGAATATTATGTCTTACTGAACAAAGTCCACATATCTCCCCCATATAAGTGACACTAATAGTAAATCCTATAGATTCAAAAGAACAAAAATAAATAGTTTCCGGCAATGTGAAGTAATATATTCTTTATAAAAAAAAAAATGTGTTTGAACTAGTATTGTACTAAAGAGGCTTCTAACTGGAACATTCACCAATGAATAGTTCATTTTTTTTATTAGGAATGATCATTTTAGTTAAATATATCATTGATGACATTCGTTTCTAATTGATGTCTCTAGTCATCATCTCTAACGGTGTATTGGAAAGAAATCATAGAATTGGTTTCAATTTCTTGTGGTTTGGGAGCAGGGAGGAAAAAGGGGTTGCTTTTATAAAATTGTATCACATTGCAACTCCCAAAAATCTTAGTGCTTGGGGTTTAAATAATATTCATTGTTTCAGCAAATATCTTGTAACTGAATTTGTTTGGAGATCGATAGTTGTTAAAGATCTATGGTGTCAATTAACCTTGACTCGCTTGAAGACTATATTAAGTCTCCAATCAAGAAATGGAAAAATGCTTTTGTAATTTGGGGGGAAAAGGTTCTATCCTTTCGTTTGATAGGTCAATAGTCCCTATGGAATATAGGGAATGAGATAACAATGAGAATAAGAATTGACCCATGGATAGGTAGTGAGGAATGTTTTATTCTATGAGAAAAATCGACTTTAACATTCTCCATAGAAAATGCATGTTATTTTTTTTTTTAAACTAACTACTTTATGAATTTCATGCAATGTTTCTTGAAAACAACAATTTGCAAAATTATCCCATTACCAAGACATGACATGGGTTCAACGATATTCCTTAAAAGGATTATTTTCCTTCATATCTTGGCTAGGGTTTCACTCCGATGATCAAGTTGGTAAACAATGGATAGGTTTTGAAATAGTGGCTATGGTTTCACTCCTATGGCCACACTTTTGATCAGTGGCTAGGGTTAAAAATACTTAAAGAAAAATGAAAATAAAATAAATAACAGTGTTTAGTAAACATATGTGATAAGATGTGAAATTAATAAATCTTTGGTCCAAGCTACTTTTAGGTGAGTGTGGAGGTGGGTTCACCACTAGATGTAGGTGAAGAAGTTATTTACAATCGAATTGGTGGAATGAATTTGTAGTGGGAGCAAATCAATTTAGAAATTCTCATTGACCATTTGAATTCAATGGAATATATTGTAAACTACTACCATTTTCTCATTACCTACAATAATATAATGACATTGGGATTTTAGTTTTATTAACATTCAAATCATTTTATTATTTCCTTTTGGAAAGTGGAATTATTCAAATATAACTGGGATTTAATGTTTAATTAGACATTAAACAAATTATAAAGAAAATTGATTTTTCAAATAGAAAACAAATAGAAAGCATATACATTTGTATTCATATTTCAATGGTGTGTCAAACCTAGAAGAGTATTTAACTACTCAACTGGGTAAGCAGTTGATACGTTATTCAAAAGGGACATCTTGAATATTTTTATCTTATCAAAAGGTTAGATATGCTTGATAATGATTATGTTACAAGGTTCTTCTTTTATAAGTGATTGTCATAGATTGATATAAAGAATGGTGAAATAGAATTCTATAATTGCCATCGATTGATATAAAGGATGGTGAAATAGAATTCTATAATTGCCATTGATTGATATAAAGGATGGTGAAATAAAATTATATAATTTCCATGGATTGATCTAAAGGATGATGAAATAGAATTCTATAATGTAAATTTATTTATTGGTGTTGTCTTTATAATCATGTTTTTAATTTAGAAAGAAACTAAAAATTTTTGAAAATTTAAATAGTAAGTAACTCTTGTATTGTTAATGGATCACTTCCATGGAACCTACTATAGGGTATTAGGACATAATTCTATTTTTATTTGTATCCTTAGGTAAGGTGCTTTGTAAGCATGTAATGTAATCGAGATGAACTTTCTTCCTTAGTGATACTAATTAGATATTCCAAATTCTTATAGTGAATTAGAATATTGAACATGTAATTATAGATAAATGTACAATGAATTATGTATTGAACATTGAATTTTTGAAGGATGTGATGCAAAAAATAAAGATAGAAGAACACAAGGTTATACCTACCTTGATTTGTTGATGTCATGGGTTGCTTGGAAACAAATTTAACGTAGGGAATTAGGAACACCTTTAGAAGTAGGGAGTAAATTTAATGTAATCATGTGTTAATTACTTGCATAATCAACTTAAGTTGGTAAAGCAAAGGATTCAATATAATGTTCAATCCCATATGTTTTTGTTTTCTAGCATGACTATAAATCAACACACCATTTGTTCTTATTTCCTAGCATGACATTTTTCTAAGGGATACGATTGAGGATAGATGGTCTTTTACTAACATAGCACTTTTTTACGAAAAGCACTTTTTTACGAAATAAGATTCAAGAACCATAAATCAACAAACCATTTGTTCCTATTTCCTAACATGACATTTTTCCATGAAATAAATTTCAAAGATAAATGATCTTTTTCTAACCTAACACTTATGAAATAAGATTCAAGGACTATATATAAATAAACCATTTGTTCTTATTTCCTAGCATAAGATAACATTTACATAACATTTTTCCATGAGATTTTTCCGTGAGACAAATCTTATTTCCTATCATAACATTTCCATAAGATTTTTCCGTGAGACAAATTAAAAAAGATAAATGAACATCGACTCAACCTTCATTTCAATTTCCTTCTATAGTTTGATTGACCTTCATTTCAATTTCCTACCATAGTTTGAATGATGACTCCTGAAATGATATGGACCGCGGGATCAAAGGAGGGTGGATCAAGCGGTTGAAAAATGATTTTAGCAAACCTTAGAGTGGATCAGGAGGGAGGATTGATTGACGACAAGGGTGGCATATTCGCAAACTCCTGTGACAACTTTGCTCCCATTATTGACCATTTGCGGCATAAGAGATCAATGGTTGGCGTCCACGTGTACCCAAGGTTTATCGGATTTGTTTGGCTGCATATCTATGGCTCATGGTCATTTTTTTCTGAAATTTCCCAACCAGTCCTTCCAATTGCCCAACCTGCCCATCCAAGGATCTTTCCATATCCTAACTCTATTTCCTCTTCATACCTTCTACACTAACCATCTCCCTGGCCCATTCAAGAATCTTTCCATATTCTAACTCTATTTCCTCTTTCTACCTTCTACACCAACCACCTCACTAGCAATGGGACTACTCTAGAGCCTAAACTAGATGACAAAGCCTGCTCCATAAGCTTTTACTTTTTCTTCTAATCCAATCCTCGAGTGTCTCCTATGATAAGTTATTTTTCTCCAAATACCTTTACTTTGCATGAATATGGACGAACGTTTTGTTTCCAATGGATGTCCAAACAAGTATATATTCTTCAAGCCTCACACTCCTTCATTTTCTAGGTCAGTAAAATTTTTGCACTTTCTCAACTGAATTTTTATTTTTCTGGGTTTGTAAATTTTTTCCACTTTGTCAACTGGATTTTTTTTCTTTCTAATTTTTCTCTTTATCTTTTCTAATATTGAGTTAACTAAAGTCAACTCTTCCTCTAATAACCTACCTCTCCTTGATAACCACATACAACACCAATTAATCACTCTCCCTCTAATTTTTTCATAAATCCAAAACCAATCTTCAAATATATATAAATCTAATTTTTCTCTTTATCTTTTCTAGTATTGAGTTAACTAAAGTCAACTCTCCCTCTAATAACCTACCTCTCCTTGATAACCACATACAACACCAATTAATCACTCTCCCTCTAATTTTTTCATAAATCCAAAACCAATCTTCAAATATATATAAATGTATAAATATATTGTCATTAAGTTTTAGGTAAACTACATATATTTTAGCCCAGGAAAATTCATGTAAAAGCAAATACTTGTACAAACTGTCTTTCTGATTCTTTGTCAAATCCATTAAGTAAAACTGACAACTCCTGAACATTCAATTCCATCCTCTTAGCTTTGCAATTAAGATCTACATTTTTCTTAAACTTTACATAGTGCTTTCTAGTCCAAACAGAATCTAGAACCCCATAGAAAATCTTGGATGGTGAATCATTTATCAAGACTGCAAATGAAAGTAAAGATAAGCATTTCATCATTCAACAAAACACATGAATTTATTATCGTTGGCCATAGAAAATCTTGGATGGTGAATCATTTATAAGACTGCAAATGACATTAAAGATAAACATTTCATCATTCAACAAAACACATGAATTTATTATCGTTGGCCATTAATTAAAGACATTTTAGTTGTTTTTATTGCTTCATGAATTTGTATGACAGTAAAGATAAACATTTCATCATTCAATAAAACACATGAATTTATTATCGTTGGCCATTAATTAAAGACATTTTAGTCATCATTCAATAAAACACATGAATTTATTATCGTTGGCCATTAATTAAAGACATTTTAGTTGTTTTTATTGCTTCATGAATTTGTGTAGAAAACCAAACTACTCTTTCTACATAAAAAAAAAGTTAAAAATAATATTATTAAATTTAATATGTGTAAAATAAAAATTGATTGATTTTTTTTATTATTATATTATTAAATTTTTTTTAAACGATGTGAAACCTGATAATTGATTTTAGATTTTTTTTTTGAAATTTACCATGTAGTAGAAATTAAAATCAAAGAAAAAAACCAAATGATGAAGTTACTATCGACATATTAGCTTTAGAAAACAGTAAATAAAGATATATATTCGGTGAACTCGAACTAATTCTATAAAAGAATTTGAAGTGTGAAAATAGTCCTCGTGAATAGTACACATGTGAAAACAAAAGAAGGGCATCTTCAACAACCAGGTCGAGAAGATCCTTGGCCACTGGAAACTGTATTTTCGTGTCAGCCGCAGGTATTTGTTCGTTTAACACTCTCGACACTAACATCCAAACACTGTGCTAATCAACTAAGATTTTTAACAGCTTCTACTCCCGGCTCATGGTTTTCAGGACTTTGGCACCGCCCATGAACACCCTCGCCATGGCTGCCGCGGTGGCAGGTGAGATGAATATGGTGTTTTAAGTGCCAGACAAGTTGAGTGGAAGCAAGTTTTAGGAAGTTTTAAGAAGGTATACATACTTTATTTTTTTTGGATTTGAACTTGTGATTTTTTAGGAGGAAACACATGTTCTTAATCATTAGACCCACTCCAGTTGTATATAATAGTAGTAAAAAAAAAAATATTATATTTATAAAATAAAATCGTATTATCATTGAGTTTATATCTATGTTACTATTATTTATTACTTAGCATGCATGTATTTCGTATTTATGTACTTTAAAAATTGTGTTTAATTCAATCTACATACATTTTCAGTTTTACATAGTTTATTTTTAAAAACTACAACTTTGAGCCACCTACTGATATATTGTGATAGAGGTTTGAAGAGACATTAACAATTTCAGTTACTGTAACATAGGTCCACAGAGACATTGATGATTGCTTCAAGTGGAAAACTGAATTTCCACCAAAAAAAAAATTACAAGTCAAACTCCAACAAACAAAGGTAAGAAAAAATTCATCAAATCTCTTTGTTCTTAATTGTAGACAACCATATACATTCTTGTACAAGTGCATGCATTTGATTTAACCCTTAAGCTTCTACTTCTTGTATCTTGTTTTCTTCCTATCTTGTGGATTTTGATTGGACAATTTGGATATAGTTGAATTTTTTTTGGAAGTACATACTAAAGTGATTATTGACCAAGTATTATCTTCTGCGTTTTGTTTGAGAATATAAAATGGATGTTAATGGACCAAACTTCTAATGAAAATAATCAATTTGTTTGGTTTGTTGTTAATGGACACATTTAATTAAATATGGATGGATTATTCTTGGTTATCACAATAAATGAATGATTGAATGATTGTGATTTCAACCATTAAATTCAATTTATGTGTTTACTTTTTCATATTTACTTAATGATATATGAAAATCACTATGATAACCAAGTGATTACCATGTTAAAATGATTAACAAGAGTCCTAATATAATTAACTTGGTAGTGGACTATGTGGACTAAGCGTGCCATGGCTTCCGTTTCAATTAAACCAAGCGATGCCACCTCTCAGTCGTTTCAAATTTCACCTCCTCTCACAGAAGCTAAGGTGAAGATATGGTGAGTATAGGTCGATAAGACAATAAAGTGATTTTAACTGATTTTCCCTAATGTTCTCTAGACTACAACGGATCAGTATGCCAAAAGATGGTGTTATTAAAAAAAATGAAGAATTCAAGACTCACAACACTATGTATGATAAACATGAGAGAGTCTTATGGATTGCAGGTTATGCTATCACAATTCAAATACGTCTTATTCAAATTTGATTCGATGCCCATAATATTTGAGATATCACAATTCAAATATGTTTTATTCATTCAACTATGCCTCGACGCACATAATATTTGAGATTTATTGATGACATAAACTGTGCAGAACATACACGAGATTTTAAACCCAGAAGTTCAAGTAGAGTGTCTCAGATCTACAATGCACAAACAAACTTTGCGCAGTACACTGACAAATATTGTGCACAACAAAACTTCATGACTAAACTCTCAGGACTTACCGTGCAGATCACAGTCCACTCAATATACTACATGATGTGATGAAAACACTTAATAAACAATTTTTGTCAACAAAATCAACATTGTGTTATACTTAGCATATAAATTATGAACTTAGGCTTGAACATAAATATAAAGAAGATATTTTCAAGATGATTTAACACTACATAATTCGGAAATAATTCAACACACAGATAACTAATATATTATGAACTTCGGCGTTGTGAGCGGATACAAACTACAATACTGTGTCGATCTTCTGCTTCAACAACATCTAAACAACCTCTGCAAACTTCCAGAACCATAACTTGTGCTCTCCAACTTCTCAGACTCCTCACAATTGTTGTTGCTTACTAACTCATGACTTTGTTCTCTATGTTTTGTATTTCTTCGACTACTTACATACTTGGACCTATAAAGACTAAAACTTAGACTTCATGTAGAAGCTAACTGACTCAAACATTAAAGACGACAATAAATTTTGACTAACTCTCATTTTCATAACAGAGCTCAAGAAAGATAAAGATCGGCTCATTAAATAAACTCTTTCTAACGCTCTCGCTTGATGTGTCGATAGACTAAATGACTTTGTTTTCTGTGACATACAGAGTTTGTGTAAGTGTGAAGATCACAACTTGCAATTAATATTTCCAACACTCGCCCTTAATTATAAGTATGTGAGTTTACAAAACACAAAAAATTACATCAAAAAATTGAAATTTTAATTGACATGAACTGTCAAACATTTGATATTGCGTCGACTCCTAGACAACTGTGTTGTTTCTGAAATGCATCCCTTGCCAAAGATTTTGTGAAAATATATGTGAGTTTTTCTTTCGACATCCAAAATTTTAAACAAATTTCTTTGGTATTCACTAATTCTCTGATAAAATGATATTGTGTATCAATATCCTTGGTTTTCTTGTGAAACACATGATTCTTTGACAACATTATTGCAGAATTGTTATCAAAAAATACTGTAGTTAGTTCATAGTGTTCTTGCAAAATATATTTTAACATTCTTCTCATCCAAACTTCTTGACAAGTTGTGCTTGTAGCTACGACATACTCAACTTCTGTTGAAGAAAAAGTTGCAATGGGATTCTTCCTTGATGCCCATGATACCATACATGTTCTAAAGTGAAATATGTACCCAGAGGTACTTTTCCTATCATCTATTGATGCAGGAGCATCGCTCCCACTCAACAACAAGTCATCAGCTAGTGAAACAATGCATGAGGGATGGAGCAGATCCCAAGGAGAGAGGGTGCAACCTTCTCATTTTGGTTTAAATCTCCAATTTAATGTAATTAAGTGATGGGAGGATCGAGAATCCAAAGATCAATCGTATGGGTCAAGGTGCATGTAAATCACCTTTAGTTTTTGTAGGAGATCGTAGATATTAGGGGATCGAGCAAGATCTGGATTTGAATGTAAATTAATTGTAATTTAATGCAATTAGGTGAGGAAGGCTCGAGAAGACCCTCTTTTGTATGAGAATCAATGTATTGAGGATGATTTCTATTATTCTCTCTAGATATATTAGGAGAGTTCTGAAGAGGAGGAGAGGGGAATAACTGAGAATCTGTTGTAGTCTAGTCTTGTAAACATTGTAAACATTGTGAATGAATTCAGATTTAATAAAAAAGCATGTTTTCCTGTATAGGAATCTGTGTGTGTGTTATTTAATTGAATAAGTGTTTTTTTCTAAATGTTTATTCAATGTATGTCAGTACATGGATTCTTGAACGTTACTCTTTGCAGGAATAGATAGAATTTCCTATCTGTGTGATTTTTTTAGTGTTTTTGGATCCCGAGGCAGTGCAAGGAGTGCACACTAGAGTTATTGAGAACTCTGAGAATCCAGTGCAAGGAGTGCACAAGAACTCAGTTTTGGGTTCAGGAGGAGAATGTCAAGTGGGAACACCAGAATGAGTTAAGCTTGGAAGGGATAGTGTAAGTTTGCACAGAACAAGCACAAGCAGTGCTCCTGCACTAGTAGTAGTGTAAAAGCTGAAGGGAAGGCCTATGCAAGGAGTGAGCGAAGATAACACATTGTTAAAGTGTTGGTAAAGTTTAGGAGAAAGAGCATAAAGTGCCATGAGGGTATCGAAGGAACACTTTAACAATATTCATAAGCTTAGGAAGAAGAGTGTAGGTTCTAGGAGAGAAAAAGGAGTTGTTTGAAGGAATAAAGGGTTGAGTCCCTTCGAATTTCAAAGAATTTGAAAAGATCAGGGGGGGAGTGTTATAGTAAAATGTAGAAAAAGGATGCAACCTTTAAAACCTTGAGAAATTACAAGCTCGTGAGAGATAGCTCAAGGGTGCACCAACGAACTTATTATAAGTTCCAAGCTCATGAGGGATAGTGATTTTTGGCACAAGAAGAGGCCAAGAAGTTGGCTCTACATATAAGACAAAGGACGTAGCGTTTAAAAATACCTGAGAAAAATCCATTTGAGGAAGTCATGCTACGACAAGGGTGGAAGCTACAACAACCATAGATTGGCCACAAGATTTGATATGGGTCATTGGATTAAGACTTGATCAAAGGAGAATGTTTTGCATAGATCCATGAGGCCCTTAGATTTCAATATTCGACACTCTGGTCAGTTTTATCGAGTGTTGGTTAGAGAGAAGAAGCTTCAAAGTCCCTAAGCGAATTATAACTGCAGATAAAGTAGAGAGAATGTGAATCGTAGATATCATGGTTCGACGACTTGACACAATTCACCACTCCATGAGTTTGGCCATCGTATTGTGTGGAGAAGAAATCCCTGAAGCTCAAAAGTCTAGATTAAATCCCCACAGTTGATCAGGGAGGAGCACGGACCATTGATATTTGATCCTTTCAGTAATTCAAAGATTAAACGATCCAGAGGTTTGGAGTTGTGTTGTTTGGTGGAGGGAACTTCAAAGCCCAAAGTCCCAAATTTAATATCCAATGTAGATTCTAGGAAGGGAAATAAAATCCTCTCTAGTCGTTCAATCAAGGGACCATTCAACGATGACCATGGTGAGTTGGTGGAGTGGAAGGGTAGGGTAATACCCACAGTTTCTGGCCACGTCGCTTTCTGACTAAGTTCAACCGATAACCACTCCAAGGAAATTGTGGTAAAGATTGGAAAGCGTATGCAGAGTGCTGGAGTCATGGAGATCTGAATAACACCTTTAATTGGCCAACACATCGAGGTAAAAGCGATAGTGCCTATGGCTTAAAACCGAGGAGTAAAGGGGTTTAGTATAAGTGCCCAATGCATTTTTTGTTGAGCCTACAACGGAATTTAAGGGACCTTTTTGCATCAGAGAAGGATATAGCAGGGATCTAAGAGTTGTATTAGGGATCCAAAGGAAGACACAAAGACCGAGATGGCGTGCATTTCCATTAGGTGGTATCAAGGAGAGATTTTTTCTGCAGACAATAGGAAAAGGGGAGAATAAATAGAGTACCAATGCTCTTTAAGAATTGTTTGCAGGTGTGCAAAAGGAAAGTAAACATCCAGGTGGGATGAAGAAAATAACCAATTGTGTTCTTGGAGAAGAAAAGATCATGTGGAGCTCTTAAATTGAGAAATTATAGTGCAGTAGCCAAAGAACAAGGAGTGCTCGGGAGAAGGAGCGAGCACACGGTGTGCCCCTCCACTCAGTAGAAGTGTAAAATCTTAGATGAGGTTCCAACAAGTGAACCTAGAGGCTAAGAAAGGAGAGGATTAGTAGAGGCTAATTGTAGCTCATAGTGAGCAAGTGAAATCTCATAGAGAAAAGGAGGAAATGACCATTCATGGTCATTGTCAAGGCTCAAGAGCAAACCACAAGAATATTAGTAAAGAGGAGCTGGATAAATATCTCAAGAAGACTAGAAAAGAGCTTGATAAATTGATGTTGCAATGGCAGAGAATGTAGGAAGGAGAGAAAGAGAGATAGAGGTATCAGTGGCCCGTGAAGAAGAAGGTGAAGTGGCCTATCTAGCAATTGATCATTAGGAAGCAAAAGAAAATGATGAGGATATGGTTGAGACAAATAGAAAGTCTCAAGGATTCATAAGAGAAAATGTTTCACATATACGACTTGAGGATGGATAAATCCTTGATGGTGATGAGAGATTAGTTGAAGATCTCATAAAATTCCAAGAGGGAAGAAAGGACAAGTCATATTTCCAGGAGGGAAAAGGAAATATGAGATTGTCTGAGAGTCTCAGGAACTCAAAGGAGATTTCACATCAGAAAGGAGTGCTGACAAAAGAGGAGGAAGAGGCATGAGGTAAGCCTCATGAGAAGGAAGATTCATGTGGGGTTGCAATCCACATGAATGAATATAATTAGAAGTTGAATATTTCAACTCTCAAGGAGAGGAAGGAAAGATAAGATCATCAACATTGTAGTCTGATGATAGGAGGAATCAACATATCCCTTCCAAGAATCCCAACAAAGGCAAGTGCATGTGTTTCACATGAGGAGGTGATGTAGGAGGAATCCAAAGAAGACGCCATTGGGACAATGTTTTTAAAAACTAACAATGTATGTGTAAATGAAGGTGCAAAATAAGAAGGACAACTAGAAAAAACTTTCAATAAAAAGGAGAAGGAGTAGACACTAAAAGATTCACAAGAGATGAAAGAGGAGGAGCTCCAGAATGAAGTTTGGGACCTTGGAGGATCTGAACAACAGCAGTCGGGGAGCCATGAGTACAATATTTCTTCTCATGATTTTTTTAGCAGATGATTCTAATGTAGAACCGTTGCTCCCACTCAGGATCAAGTCAACAACTAATGCAACAACACATGAGGGATGGAGAAAATCCCGAGGAGAGAGGGCGCATCCTTCTTGTTTTGTTTTAAATCTTTAAGTTAATGTAATTAATTGATGGGAGGATCGAGAAGAAAAATATCCATTGTATGGGTCAATTTCTATGTATATCTCCTTTAATGGTCATAGTAGATCATAGATATTAGGAGATCCACCAAGATGTGTATTTTATTGTAAATTAATTGTAATTTAATGCAATTAGGTGAGGAAGGATCGAGAATCCCCTCTTTTGTATGAGAATAAATTTATTGAGGATGATTGTTATTATTCTCTCTGGATAGATTAGGAGAGTTCTGGAGATGAGGAGAGGAGAATAAATTAGACTATGTTGCAGTCTAGTCTTTTAAACAATGTAAACATTGTAAAGGCATTCAAATTTAATAGAAAATCATATTTTCCTATATAAGAATCTTTGTGTGTGTTATTTGTGTGAGTGAGCATTTTTTTTCTAAATTTTTATTGAATGTCTGTGAGTACATGAATGCTTGAACATTCCTCTTTGCAGGAATATATATAATTCCTTATCTGTGTGAATTTTTTATTGTTTTAGGATTCCGAAGCGGTGCAAGGAGTGCACACCATAGTTATTGACAAACATCAGAATCCAACACAAGGAGTGTGCCATAATTTAGTTTTGAGTTCAGGAGGAGTGTGCCAAGTGGACACATCAGAACTAGTTAAGATCAGAATGGATAGTGCATGTTTTCATAGAGCGAGCGCAAGGAGTGCACCTACACTCATATTAGTTTAAAATATCAAGGGAAGGCGAGTGAAAGGAGTGCATGAAGCCAACTATAACATCCTCAAAATTTAGAAAAATTAATTCTATGTTGAATTTTGAAATAAATTTCCATTTTTGGAAAATTCATATTTGGAAACTTTTTGCCATTTATGGAAAATGTGAATTTCGAATTTTTTATTATGTAATTAATTATTTGATGACTGTTGGGAAAATATTTGATTTTCCTGACTGTCCTCTTTTATTGGACACATGTATGAAAAAAACTTTTAATAAAATTAATGATGGAAGATAAATGGAACAACCAGGTTAAAAATAGTTGACCATGACTCCATGAGTGGGGAACAAGATGGAGTTACCTCATGACTGATTTTTACAAGTGGTAGAATTTGAATTTGACCACTATAAGCCACTAAAAATAAGGTATTTTTAAAGATGCAAATTTCCCCAAGGACGGAAAGGAATGAAAGACCTAGGCACAAGATTATATACAACATAAGTGGGAGGTAGGATGCTGCATAGTATGTTGGGGAAGAATTGAGAATTAGTTTTTGTTATGAGCACTTGTAGTGTGAGGCAAGCAATATTCTGATCTGTTGATAGTGACTATAGTTGAGGAGGATAATTTCAGTTCACCTGTATAGATTCGTGGTCAAGCTAGGGGGTGATCAGGACAAGTGACTGTGGTTTTTTTGTTCTACGGTTAGGTGGAATGTGGCTATTCCTTTTTTTCTTCATCATCATCTTATTCAGATATGTATCCTAGATATGAATTTCATTATTGATGTTATATATATGGTTGTTATCTGTTAGGAATATATTTGGCTAGTATACACATACGTGAAATATTTTTTACAGAGACTGTATCGCCATGTTATATTTTATGGCTTGCTACAATATAATAATATTAGTAATAATGTCTATCTAAA
>JASDQU010736284.1:268942-320781 GCA_032191745.1 Picea mariana | reverse complement strand
ATATATATATATATATATATAGGCATGCATATAGAAATAAATAGAAAACTATGTGTATATTCCTATTGGCCATTAGGAATCTATATTTTGATTTCTGTTTGAATTTGTACATAATTAAATACTGCAGAAATTAAATAAAATTGGACGGTATTGTTAATATGGTACTATCATGGTGAGAATAGGTGGAAATAATAAAAGTCCAAGTACATTCTTTATTTACATCTCCTACTCAGAAAGATTGTTGATACAATGGAGTTCATATTGTATTGCAAAAGTAATTATTACAGTCAATAGGTCTTTATCCAAACATTCCAGTTGGAGTACAATAGGACCCAAGAGTTCCACAACCTTTGAGTTTTCTAAAAAACATAAATCTCTATCTAAGTAAACTTAAATGTAAAAGGACTATATAAAATTGTCCGCAAATTCTCGTAAGGATTGATGGAAGAAGATGGGACATGAATACCTTTTACGCATAGGTGGAGTGTCTCTCCAAGTGTATGGAGTGCCTCCCAAACCTATAAGAAATAGATAAATGATACTTAATAAATTATTAAAGAACGAAAGTAGTAAATTTCCAACAATGTAAAGAATAAAAATTACTTAACTTGGGTGTCGATGCTGAAAGAGGCATCCTCGCCATCTTCTGAAACCACCAATCCAATACAGAGGAGGGAAGTGGGTGTGTTGTTCACTTGATGGGTTCCCTTGCAAGATAAAAGGGACCCATCATCCATGTATATACTTATGAAAATACTATCAATTACACAAGAAAAAAACATAAGTAAAATATTTCATTTAAGAACATAAATATTGATAACCTGTCGGAATTAAATTGATAAAGTGAAAGGATTAATAAAGTAAAATGGATACCCACAGAAACAAGTTTTAATAAACAAAGAATAATACTTTGGAACGAGGGATTAAATATATTACAGATGGCCAAATACTTTGATATAATCATTATAAATAGAGTCCCTTTATGATACAGGCAGGAAAGAAAATTTAAAAAAATTCTACAAGTATTATTTCAAAGAGAGCGTACAAGAGAAGATGTACTCTAATGAGTTAATTAAACAAAAGAACAAATATTCAATACATGGAAAATGATAATACAACATACATAAATTTAAATGATAATACAACATACATAAATTTAACAAGAAGATAGAGCGGGATATGACTTTGTGTGATTCTTTTCTTTTATGCATATGGAATAGTTCAAATCTTTGCGGGCTCGGACACAAAGTGACAATTTATCCATGCATGCAAGTAACATGCCCCTTCATTATTGAATTTAGGATTCTTAATGATTAACCAATAAAGGATCTAAAATGGGTCTCTATCGAAGCGTCATGGGAGTTTAACATCAACCGAGTAACATTGGCCTCCCGATAGAGGCACCCTTTGTTCTTTCAATTCGATGCCCATAATCCCTTTTTGAAGAACATCCTTACCCTTCAACAATCGAGAAGTATTATTATCTCATAAAATTACAGGATAATTATTAATTTATAGAATGCAAGTTAAACATGGTTGATATTAAATGAAAGGATGGGTGTGGGACAAATCGACAAGTTTAAATAAAACACTACCCGTTACACAAAAAGTTATTTTTTTACAGTGAGCTGCCAAACAACAATGCTTATACAATGCTATACCTTTAAAAGAAAATAGGATATGCCGCTATACAGACCCAAAACAAAACCAAAAACTTGCAATGGTTTAGGGTTTCCAACCACAGGTGAAGTGAGAGTAACCCAGAGGTTTACGGTCTAGAAGACCGATAGTTTTGTAAAGGATCACAAAACCCAAGAATGGTTTTGGACTATGTAAAGGACTCTAGAAAACACAATATCATTATAATAGAATGATATATGGAACACAGTGTCGTAATAATAGAAACGAGACTTGGAAACTTACACAGCGAACACTTGAACACGATATTGACATAACAAAGAGTGGGGTATAAAAATGAAATTATACAAAGCTCGACCCAATACAAAAAACATATTGCACACCATGGAAATACATTATACAGAGTTAATCATGGTCAATTATTACTTATATATAGAAATTCATTATACAGAGCTTGACCTAACATAGTAAACGTATTGAACACCATGGAAATACATTATTCAGAGCTTGGCCAACATAGAAAAATAATGTAAAGGAGTGCATATTATAAATCAAGATTCGGGACTGAGAATTCTCGTGGCATAGAGAGTATGACTAAAACAAGCTCTAGGTGAAATCGTATTAAAAAGAGGAACACATTATTTCCAGACACAAATGCAAAACCCTATTGAAACAAAAAGCATGGAATATGAGATATAGAGGGGGAAAGATTATTGTGTACAAGCCGAGGGTACATGTTGAAATACTAGTGACCTCCATGTTGCAAATGAAACCGACTAAGTGTCTCGCTATCAATCCTAACCGAAGAGATGATAAAATTATGAAAGACAATGGTCATCCCGCGAATACCATGCTATCACAGTCTCTTAACCCTACTATCGTGAAGAAAAAACACAATGAAGAAAATTGAATGAAACAAATGTGAAGGGTAATGGCACTGCGTGCCTCCTGATACTGGAGAAGATTGGAGGGTATGTGAACCTCTCATTTCCATGTGAAGTCAGTCGAGGTGGCAAGACCATAGTGGCTCTTCCCTGCAAAAATTTCTGGCCTGGAAACCAAGGTGACCTACCACCATTAATGGTTACAACCAACTTAATTCCCAAGGTGAGGTTTCGAATCTCTGATAGTTGGTTAATTAATTCTTCTTGGATTGTGTACAGCTCAGAAGTTATGGTTGATGCAGACCATGGTTATATGTAAACAAGGATTCAACTATATGTATTTAATTATAAGTTTAATTCAACATATAGAAACACTTTGGAACCTAACCCAAACCCCTAGTGCAGAAGTTAGGACTTGTTGGTTAGGCCCTAGGACCTTTCCCAATGCAAGCTATTGTTCAAGTATGAATTACTTAAAGTATAGTTAGAGTATGGTGTATAGTATTTTATTTTTGTATAAGTGCCTTGTTATATGTTTTAGTAACATAGCTAGGACTTATATGAGTGGGTTGCACTGGTTAGGCCTAGGCTATGGACCTTGACATGCCTAGCCATTATTATATTAACAACTACATTGGCAATGTTAGTAGAAACAACCAGTGGAAAAAAGTGTAAGGATATTAAGATCCCTTGCACACCATTTACAAGGAGTTATCACTTTGTCAAGCATAGATATACATTAAATGGATTAATATTTAATTATTCATTGTGTCATGACATTTTTCATGTATTTTAATTGATAGTGTTCCCTTGTAAAAAAATATCATTTCTGTGAAATCTGGGGTACATTACATATGGTATCAGAGTTGTAGGTTACAATGCTTAAACCTCAGGGCAACACCAGAATTCAATTTTTTTTTTTTCGTTTCCTTGAAGAAAATATAAAAAACACATTTTTTGTTACAAATAGAAAAAAAAAAACAAATTTTCTATTGTGAAAATGTCAACAAAAAATGAAGAATAAAACAGACCTGAAGGGAATCCAAATCAAGGGCTTCTTAGAGACCTATATCATAACAATGAAGGAAGTTCACCCCCCCAGGTTTTGAAAAAAATGAAAAACCTTATCATGGAATTACAAGTGTTTAAAGCAGATAACAAGAAACAAGAGAAAGCATGGGAATACCATCAAGAAATAAATAAAATGTTTCTATGCAGTATAGTAATGAAGAAGAGTCCAAAATACAATGAAAAAGATGAAGAGTTCAAAAAGTCCTCTAAGAACTCTGTTCATGAAATACAAAAAGAGGACAGTTCTTCTGAAGACACACATGACAGAAAATAAAGCATCTACAGAAAGGAAAAGAAAAGAAGTGGATCACCCGGAAGGTGAATTCAAGAAAATAAAACCTTCCACCTTTGACAAAGAATCAAAGACTCGGGAGGAGGCTGAAGCATGGTTACTTGATATAAAAAAATACTTCCATATTTATAACTACTCTAGTAATATGAAATTCAGAATTGCCATTTACAACTTAAAAGGAAAAGCTAGTATTTGGTGGAAAGACCTGAAATTAACCAAGGGATTGAAATAAAAATGAATAGAATGGTCTAATTTCAAAAATTATTTCAAGAAGAATTACTTATTATAAAGTTATTATAAAAGAAAAACTAAGGAATTATATGAACTGCGACTAGGAAAAATAGCCATGGATGATCTAATAAGGAAATTTCTGGATCTCTTGAGGTTTGTACCATACATCAAACAAGACAAGCTAAAGATACAAAGGTTCTTGAATTGTCTACCATAGTCATACAAGGACATAATTAAATTTGACAATCACACGTATTTAAATGAAGTGTTTAGAAAGGCTTAGATGTGTTATGATAAATACAAATAGATATATAAAATTCCCAAGGCATGGAAAGACAAGAAACATGACAGATTGAATCAGTGTAAGAAAGGATTCCAACCAAACCCTTTCCCTAATATGGTGAAAAGTTTTCAAAGGAAATATTATCATTCAAACAAACACAATGCCCAAGGGGGAAATAGACCAACTAACCTAGGAGTCAAGAACGTTGGGGACAATCCCAAAGAACCATTGAAGTGTTGGGAATGTAGAGGACCTCACTTGAGGATAAATTGTTCACGCTTAAATCCCACAACAAGAACTTCAGTCCATAACCTTCAAGAGGCTTCGACGGTTGGAGATATTGGTAGAAGCATACATCAAATCAATGCATCTCTGGATGGAAGACAAGTATATCATTAATTCACTATTGTGGAAGTCGAGGGTAAAATTAATTCCCACAAGGTCTCTATACTAATTGACCCAAGGGCTAGTATGAGTTATATTACTCCCACTTTATCTGAATTGAACAAACTAAAGAATGTAAAGCATGCTAAGTCCTGGTTAGTGCAGTTAGTAGCATGGACTTATGAAGTAAGCGTAGATGGTCAAAGTACAAAGTTAAATCTAAACATATTACCATTGTGATCTTATGATAGAATCATTGGAATGGATTGGCTAGAGAAACATAAAGTGATATTAATCTGTTACGAAAAGTTTTTTGTGTACAGAGATGAAAATAACATAGTTAGAACATTATAAGGAATCATAAAACCAATTTATGTTAGGCAAATATCAGTGATTCAATTTAAGAAATGCATGAACAAAGGTTGCCAAATTTATGTTGTACAAGTAACTAACCTCTTAAGAGAAGAAAGTAAACCGATTTTAAAATAATTTATAGTTCTACGTGGGTTGAAAGATGTATTTGTAGATGAAATACCAGAACTACCTCCAAGGAGAGATATATATTTCTCTATCGATCTATTGCCTGGATCTTCCGCGGTATATAAGGCACCTTATCGAGTGAGCCTACCCGAATTAACATAACTAAAAATTCAATTACAAGAACCATTGGATAAGGAATATATCAAACCAAGTGTTTTGCCTTGGGGAGCGCCAATTTTATTCATTAAGAAGAAAGATGGGACTTTGAGACTCTGTATTGACTATCAACAACTGAATAAAATGAAAATTAAGATTAAGTATCCCTTACCCAAAACTAATGACCTCTTTGACCAATTTGGAGGAGCAAAGATATTTTGTAAACTAGATTTAAGGTCTGGTTATCACCAAGCATAAAGTTTGAAGATGTAAATAAAACATCTTTTAGAACACATTATGGAAACTATGATTTTGTCGTAATCCCATTTGGGATTAATAATGCACCAAAAACCTTTATTTGCTTGATGAATAGTATATTCAACCAATATCTTGATAAATTGGTGTTGGTTTTTATCGATTATATTCTAATTTACTCAAAAATAGAAGAAGAACATGAAGAAAATTTGAAAATAGTATTGCAGACTTTAAGGGAACATAAGTTGTATATTAAGTTTGATAAGTGCGACTTATACCAAAGGAAGATATAGTACTTAGGTCACGTAAAATCCGAAGATGGTATTGTTGTTGATCCAGAAAAGATAAAATCCATTATGGAATGGTCTATCCCTAAGGATGTAGTAGACATAATAGCATTTATGGAAATTATCGGTTATCACCAGAGATTTATCGAAGGATTTTCCAAGATCGTATATCCGATTACCTCACTATAGAAAAAGGGAATAAAATTTACTTGGTCACAAGAGTGTCAGGACAACTTTGATAAACTAAAAATATTGTTAACCAGAACATTAAAGGTAGAAGATCTCGATAAAAATTTTACAGTTTGTGTGGATGCAAGAAAAGAGGGATTTGGAGGAGTATCTACACAAGACGGACACATAATCTTTTACGAATCACGTAAATTGAAAGAACATGAACGTAATTATGTGACTCATGGTTTAGAATTAGCAGTCGCAATTCATGCATTAGAAATGTGGTGACATTATTTAATGAGAAGAAAATTTATGTTATTAACAGACAACTGTGGTGCAATGTATTTGTTCAGTCAACCAGATCTCAACGCAAGGCAAACAAGATGGCTGGCCTTTTTAAGCGAATTTGATTTCGAGGTATGACACATCAAAGGTAAAGAAAATAAAGTTACAGATGCACTGAGTCGAAGGACTAATGGACTCTATGAAATAAGTATCAATAAAGAAGAAAATAATATAGAACAGAGAATAAAATATGGAACCAATAATGATGGAAATTACATTAAAACAACAACATAATTGCAAGGAAATACAGAAAAACTAAACATAATAGATTTGAGTTTAGATAAAAATGGATTGTTAAGGTTCAAAAATCGGTTGTATGTACCTAATTCTGTTGATTTAAGGACAACAATTGTTGACAAACTGCACAGAAAGTCGTATTATGGTCAACCAGGATACCAAAAAACAATAACAACCTTAAGAAAAATTGTTTTACTCGCCTAACATGAAGAATGAAACAATTGAATATTTGTCTAAATGCTTAGAATTTCAATAGGTAAATGATGAACATCATCATCCAGTAGGTATGTTACAACCTCTACCTATACCAGAATGGAAATGGGAGATTATCTTGATGGACTTCATCACAGGTTTGCCTAAGACTCAAAGACAAAATGACTCGATTATGGTAGTGGTTGATAAACTAAGAAAATATGCACATTTTATACCTGTGAAATCTACTTATAAAGCGATTAACATCGCTGAAATTTTTATGAAAGAAATATTTAGATTGCATGAAATTCCTAAGATGGTGATTTCCAATAGAGATGTCAAATTTATGTCAAATATTTGGAAGGAATTGCCTGTAGGATTATATACTAACTTGAATTTTAACACAAGATACCATCCTCAAACAAATGGGAAAACATAACGAACAAACCAGACGATCAAAGACATATTGCGAATGTACGTAAGAACGAAACCAACTGAGTGAGAGGAGTACCTACACTTAGTTGAATTTTCTTACAATAATGGTTATCAGACATCAGCTAATATGAGCCCCTTCGAAGAATTATACGGAAGGAAATGCACAAGCCTGATTAGTTGGGATAATCCAATTGATAGGATCATGGTGGGACCAAAAATGCTCCATGAGATGGAGAGGATGGTAAAAAGAGTACAACAAAATTTAAAAGAGGCCCAGGACTGATAGAAAAGCTACGTAGATTTAAAAAGAAGAAATAAGGAATTTCAAATTGGAGAACATGTATATCTAAAATTCAAAGAAAGAAGGAGTTCTCTAATTATAGAAAGTTGTTCAAAGTTGGCACCAAGGTTTTGTGGCCCATTCGAGATTTTAACTCGAATCAGACCCATGGCGTATCGACTAACACTCCCTGCAAATTTAAATGTTCATAATGTTTTTCATGTTTAATTACTAAAGAGGTATATTCATGATCCTACTCACATCATTGATTGGAACATGGTGTAGGTGGAACCAGAAGGATATTTTCAAGTGGAACCTCTGCGCATTCTGGATAGGAAAGAAACAATACTATGAAACAAAGCCATCACCCAGGTAAAAGTGCAATGAAAGCACTCTAGTCCTGAGGAGGTCACATGGTAATTGGAAGAAGATATACTGAAATCTTATCCAACCCTATTCCAAGAGAGGAATGAACACTAAGGAAAATTTTTTACTTAAAAGGGATAGGATATATCATCCTAAAAATTTAGAAAAAATAATTCTATGTTGAATTTTGAAATAAATTTTCCTTTTTGGAAAATTTAGATTTGGAAATTATTTGCCATTAATGGAAAATCCAAATTTGGAATTTTTTATTATGTAATTAATTATTTGATGATTGTTGGGAAAATATTTGATTTGACCAATTTTCTTCTTTTATTGGACACATGTATGAGACAAAATTTTAATAAAATTAATTGTAACAACCCAAATCATAATTTTTATCATAGTTTATTTATTTTGTTATTTTTTTAAAATTAATTCTTAAAATATATTAAATGAGACTTTTATTATTTTATTATTAAAAGGTGGGTGAAGTAATTAATGGGGGGATAAGGTTGTTGGGGAATTAATGGGGGGATAAGGTTGTTGGGAAATTAATGAGGGGGATTTGAGATAGGAGGATAAGGAAGAGAGGAGAGGACTTGGAGAGGGGGTTTCATTTGGCATTGGAAATTTATGCAAGAGATGAAGGAGCAGGAGGAAAATTGGGAAAGCAATGCATTTTGGAAACTCTTACAAGGCATTGTTGTTGTTGGGAATTTTGGTCTCGGGGGCTAGGAAACCACAAGGATTCTTGGAGCTAGGGAGCTCAAGAGGTTGTTCCTAGTTGGTTGGGAGGTTAATATTCAGTTTGGGGCAGTTGGGAATGATCATAAACAAGAGGAAGATGGACTAAATCAACTAATCTATAGGTTGAGTTAAGAATTTTATGTATTTTATTAATTTATGTTTTATTATGTTTTTGTTTTATTTTCCTCTTATAGAAAAATCATGAAATAAAATTCTAAACTAAGTTGCAGCAATTTCAATAGGAGATTAGAAAGTATTTATTTATATGAGGATTTGTAAGGTAGGTCTTACATATGGTATCAGAGCCCAGTTTCAAAATTGAAAACTTAGCCACTCTCTTATGGCCTAAAATCTATGGCCTGAAGGTACTGGGGCCTAGGCCTACTACTCTTGACTATGCTTTGATATTTTCATAGTTGTTACCACAAAAGTCCGATTCTATGTTGCAAGGGTCTGATTTATTTATTTTCACTGGTTTTCAGTTATAGGGTGTTTTAAATTATGAGATATGTTCTGAATGAAATTACAAATTGGGTAAATAGATGCTACTAAAATATAGACATATGTTTTCTTAAAAACTATTGTTTTGTTTCAGAAACCATTCTATGCACTTTCTTAGGCAAAGTACCCAAAGTTCTCAATACTTTTGGACACTTTTGTACCCATCTATCGAGACTCGTTCCCAGTTTTAGATACTTCAGGATATGTGGGTTCCCCTCCAACCCAAGTCTCAAACAACTAGTATGAAACAAGCCATCGTGTGTAGTACTTCTAAACCCTCAGGTAAATTAACTACAGGAATCTACTAGTGCTTTCTTCAAACAATTTCTGTATTTTTTTTTAATGTATAAAATAAATGCAATTAAAAAATAAATAAACATAACAAAGGATTTTGGAATACATAAAAAAAGAAGAAGGAAATTCAATACAATCTCTCCATTAAACCAAAACCATTTCAAGTCATGGATAGGGACGCGATACACCACAAATTTCTTTTCAAATATAATTATTGCATAGAATTATAAAAATTGAGTGTTTTTTATCAAGGGTTGCACTATTAGCCATGTGGCGTGCATCACTATTATATCAAACAAATAAAATAGAATAAAAATAAATTCTTTGTATTGGGCGCATGGTAGCATGGCAGCGAACCATCGCCACGCCACAAGAACGCAATATATTCACAACGGAGGCCTATAACTCAATAACAACCTGAGCACAAGGGTTTTCATTGTTCATTAATCTAGTCAAAAAAAAAGAGAAACGTAATGAGGTAAAAATTCAACCTGTAACTTATCAGACCCGAGTCTAATGCCCCACCATTCGGGCTATCTAACCTGGGTACTCACGCCCTCTTATGAGGACCAAAACTTGAGTCTGGCGGCTTAGACCACTTGGTCATTTAGGGCATGCTAGACCAAGGCCACACATGTATGGAAACCAATGACAGACTTGTTTAGAAAATTACAAGCTTCCTCCACGCAGGATCGAATTCCCTACCTTCAGTTTACAAGACTGACGCTCTACCACTGAGCTATAAAGGATGATACAATATGGAAGCCATGATTGAAACCTCATTCAGCTTAAATCCTAAGCCTCGCATGGAGGAGACACCAACCAACAATAGAGCACGAACAAAAAAAAAACAATCCCGGCCTTACCCTACACACGACCATACCCCGGTTGTTAGTAGCCCCACGACCGTCAGCTAAAACAGCCACCGCCACCATCAAACCCAGGATATGTTTTTATATCTAAGATTTCTCGCCCATTCATTGATATGGTGGTCAATTCCTCCTCCTCCTCCTCCTCCACTCACACCAGGTAGTTGCGCTCAAACCAGGCTATGTCTCTCACACCAAGAAGTCACGTTGAAACCAGACCGCGCCCACCCATCGGAAACAAATGAAGCTCGAAACAATGAGAAAGAAGGGAGAGGCATCGCGATGGAGGGGGTAGGTCGACAATGGTGGCTAGGGCCATGTTCTTCTAGTGACCAGTCATGGAACTATGAGCAACGCCCAAGCGTTTGAGTAGAAGAGAAACCCTAAAAATGACAAGATAGAGTCAGGAGACCAGAAATTTTGTTTAAGATTTGTTCTCATGTCCTGGAATGTGGAGAGGGATGCATGTGGCCCTCATGCAGGCCTCGTGCTGACCCTTATTTTAAGCATACCAGTATTTTGAATTATTGTTATAATTATTTTTATTTTACTGAGCTCGACTTTCAAATCCCAGTTCCCTGATCCAAAAGCCCAATCATTGGACAACATCTTCGTGGATTTGTAACGACTGAGGCTGGACTCTGGCTCTAGCTCCTTTAGAGCCTCAAACTGTGGTAACGTGGGATTAATCAAGCCCATAAGGGGACTAGATGATATTCGGAGCAACATCTTTGCAAGAAATCCCAGATCAAAAATGCAAAAGGCTTCCTCTTCCTCAAATATCCTTTGCTTCGACTCTGCTCTCGGATCCTTTCATTTCCAAAATATTTCGTGAAGGGTTTAATTCTCTGCGTAAGAAGCCTCGCGACCATGGTTGTTGCGGAGAAAGAGGCGGTTATGGTTTGAAAGTCATTGCTATTTATATTTTTTTATTAATTTTTAATAAAATAAATTATTTTTAATTTCATAAATTTTAATTCAAATTAATCTCTTTTCATAATGTTTCACTAATTTCTTTGAAAAAACATAGAAATCTTATAATCTCTCAAAAGATTAATTAAGTTTAATATTTTGTATAGTAATAATAAGAAACATATGTATTTAGTATAGTAATAATAAAAAAAATAGTTTATGAAATTAGCATCCTATCAATAGTTGATTTTGAATAATAATTTAAGTGAGTTGATATTGAACCAACATCTGAACTAGGCCCATAAAATCATGTGAATGAATGATGAAACTTTCATGTTATATCCACCCAACCAATGATCTATATACCATTAAAAAACAACCATGTAACCACTAAACACTTCATCCTCTCTCAAGCACTATATGACAAGAGTCGTATAAATGAAGCATGGTAAAGCATATGTATGAATATGTTAGGATGGTAGGAATGAATATGTTAAGATGGTATTGTATGGTGAAATAATAAATAGTAGTTAAAATAAATAAATAAATAAAAACATAATAAACATAGAAAAAGTAGTATAATGAAAATTGTAATAATGTTCAAAGTGAGGTAGATGATAATAATTATAACATATATAAATAAATAGATCAAACAAATAAACTAACTATATGTACGTAAACATATGTAAGATAAATAATTAAGGTATAATTATTTAGCTCGTATGGTTGTGAGTGGGAGTGTTATCCTTCCCATCCACATTCAATTCTCATAAGCAGCATTGAGACCTGTAACAAAGTCTGAAACATTGGTGGAATATAATTTTCCCTGGATACCATCCTCAAAATGAAAATAAAACATCTATAAATGATAAAATAAAAATAATGATTGATGAAATAAATAATATAAGATACAACATACAAGATATGGTGATGAAAATATAGCAAGAAAATAAAGATATATAATAATAGAAATGGGAAGTAAAGCTTGTTAAATAAGAAGTAAAAATGGTAGCAATGCCTAGGAAATAAAGTAGAGCAAAGGGATGTGTAAATATTTATAGATCTTCAAGGTAAAGGATAAAGTAACAATATCAATAAGATATAAAAGTGAAAAAAAAAAAGAGAAGAAAAGTGGGAAAAATATGATGAAAATTAAAAGAAATGTTTTTGAAGATATGATATCATAGTATAGTCAAATGAGATAATATAAGGTGTGAAAGTATAATGATGATGATGGTGGTCATCTTGAGATTAAATAGAAAATAAATTGTGAAGAGGTAGAAAATGTATTATAGGGAAGTAACATATGGTAATTGAAGAAAAAGAAAAAAAAAAACTATAAAGGAGATAATGAGTTTATGAATAATGTAAGGTATAGGTTAAGTTAAGAACCAATTGTGTACTTAAACAATAAGTGGCAGTGGATGATTGTGTACCTAAAAAAGATTGGGTCTTTTAAGACCAATCTCCAATTAAGGATTAAGGAAGGCGAAATTCCTAAAACGACATTTCGAACTCGATTTGGGCATTACGAGTTCGTTGTAGTACCTTTTGGTTTGACCAATGCACCAATAGTATTCATGAGCCTCATGAATGGTGTATTCCAAAAGTTCTTAGACCACTTTGTAAGAGTCTTTCTTGATGATATCCTCATATATTCCAAGAATGAAAGAGAACATGAGGAACACTTGCGAGTGGTGTTGTCGTTCCTTAAAGATAACAAATTGTATGGAAAGTTGTTGAAGTGTTCTTTCTTCCATAAATAAATTCACTATTTAGGTCATATCATTTCTGGTGAAGAAATCTTTATGGATCCAGAAAAGGTAAAGGCCATTATGGAATGGCCAGTGCCAAAAAATGCTCATGAAGTAAGAAGCTTCATGGGGCTAGTAGGTTATTATCGGAGGTTTGTGGAAGGGTTATCTAAAATAGAGAAACGCATCACCACCTTGCAGTGCAAGGGGGTCAGGTATGAATGGAAAAAAGAATGTGATAGTGAATTCATCGACCTTAAGAGGTTACTAACTACTGGACCAATTATGTGAGTGTCGGATATGGGAAAAGACTTCACAGTCAACACGAATGCCTCGAAGCAAGGATTGGGGGGCGTGCTAATGCAAGATGGAGGAGTGATATTATATGTGTCAAGAAAGTTGAAGCAACATGAGGAGCTTTACACTACTCATTATTTAAAGTTGGCAGCTGTAATGATGACTCTAAAACTTTGGAGGAACTATCTAGTGGGGCAAAACTTTGAACCCAAAATAGACCATGAAAGATTAAATCATCTCTTCACTCAAAGGGATCTCAATGCCAGGCAGAGGCGATGGAGTGAGTTTATGATTCAGTACGATTTTGGAATTTTGTACATCAAGAGAAAGGAGAACGTGGTTGTGAATGCCTTGAGAAGGAGACCACATGTCTTCTCTTTGGTACCCTTAAAATTTAATCTGATGGAGCGTGTGTTGGGGAAACTTCTTGGAGATAGTTGGTATTTAAAGGTTACTTCAACGCTCCAGAGTGGGAGGAAAGTAGATCAAAAGTATGAAGGATATAGAATGGAAGCAAATGGATTGTTAAGGTATCAGGGTAGGATGTGCATCCCTGAAGGTGGGGATATTTGAAGCATCATACTCAAGGAAGACCATAGAGCACTTTATTGTGCACATCCAGGTGTGAAGAAAAATGTACATGGACATGAAGAATTTTTTCTTATGGGTAGGCATGAATCGTGATGTAGTCATGATGCAGGAGCATCTCTCCATGTCAGCCAGCCAACCAGCCAGCCCCGTCGAGTGCATGCATTCAAGGATAAAGAGAGGCGCAGCCCTCATCTTCTATTTTGAATTGAATGTAATTTAATGTTTAGGCTGTTGAGCCATAGAGCCGTGCCTTTGTGTAGGCTAGAATAGATAGGCCATTAATGTTTTGTATGGCTGAGATCTAGATCCAGATGCTAGACTAGACAGCCCATTCAATGTAATTGAATAGGGTAGGTGAGATCTGGAGGGAAGAGCTCAAAGAGCCCCCTCATGTAAACGAGATTTTGTATCTCATTTTGACAGTTAGTAAGAATGAGATAGGAAGAAGAAAATCTACGAGTATAGAACATAAGAGAAGGAGTTGAGACCTTGTTACAAGTCGTGCTGACGAACACCTTGTACAAATAGGCATTTGCCATTTTAATTTAAACAGAAGCAATTTTTCACTACATGAATTCTCTGTGTTATCTGGATGTCTGTGAGTGTTCTCTATATGATGTAGATGTATGTTGTTATCATGCATTTGCAGGGGTGTGTTTATTTTCAGGCTTGAGGTTCTTTGTGGTTTCATGCCATGAGGGCGTGACAGAGTACTATGGTCTCTGAATACCAGTGCACTGAAGCACTTCTGAATTCTGCGGGTTCAAACAAAGACGTGTTGCGGCACAAAATATGAAAACATCAATTCGGGAGGAAGACCTCAAGGTTGTTGAATACCTTGGAGGCAAGGCTATGAATGAGAGACAGAGTTGCAGACATAATTCTGTTGTGGATTTTGTAGAGCTCTGCCAGGTGGGCATTGAGCATATGCACAATGGTGCATTTTGGAAGAACTCTGCTATGAGTTAAGGAAGAAACAGAATCACTGAGGATTCTGGGAGCTCTGCCAAGTGGGCATTGAGCAGGCGCATAGGTGCACAGGAGAGGACAGAACTGTTGAATGTTCTGTGAGAAGATACTTTGCCAGGTGGGCATTGAGACATTGTGCAGACAGGCACAAGAGAAGAGAACTCTTTGAGTTCTGGGACTTAGAGGAAGAATCCACTGAGGGATCTTCACAGGGTTGCTAAACACCCTGCAGACTCAGCAAGAGGTTGCTTGAGCAGAAGGATAGCCAGGAGGGCATTCCATATATTCTCCATCTGCAGGAGAAAGGAAGAAAGACAAAATCCCTTAGGGGTCTGAGTGTTGAGGAGCTCAGGAGAGGTAGCACTTTGCATGCGTGAAGACTCTGCAGAGGCGCATAAGTCAAAGAATCCTTCTAGGATTCGAAAGGAGTAAAAGCTCAGGAGGAACAATGCTTTCATACGCGCGGCGAAGCTCAGAGTTGAGAGCTCGCAGAGAAGAAGAAAACAGACAAAGGCTGAGGTCTTTGAGAACTTGGAAAATTCTCCTAAGTCTGGGACGAAGAAATGTGCAAGCTCAGGAGGGAGCACAACAGCCGTTGGATGTGCCGAAGAAATCTGGACCATTGAAGATTTCACGTCCAGAGAAGGTGCAGGGGAAGATATGATCTGAACCGTCAGATCCTGATCAAATTACCCATCAGCCGCTGGATCGGCGAGGAGTTGCGCGTGGTTTAACCCTTAGCACAGAGAAGTGGGTGAAAAAGTTCCGAAAGGCATCGAGATATTAGCACTCAGGATATCGGAGATCTCGAGGTTGAGAAGTCGGGCAATTGGTAGCGAATGTCCTGAAATCGCGAGAAGTGATCAGGACCGTTCATCAGTCGGGACGCGTGTCGCAAGATTTCCCATATCGAGGACTGGGGCATCGAAGATTGAAGAGGAATCCTTTTGACTTCACGTGTGATGAAAATGCGAAAGGTGGGAACTCCACGTTATGGGCCTAGCTGACGTCATGTCGAAGAATCAGGATTCAGGATATCGGGGATCCCGTGGACAAGAAGCTCGTGCTTTCCGACATCGCAATCGTCGAAATCGCGAAGAAGGAGAAGACTGGGAAATTGCCATATCATGATTTCGCATATCGACGTTTCGTGAATCCATGAGACAGGAGGTTGGGCGCTTGGGTCACGAAGCCATGACAAGAGGTAAGGCTGCGATCTTATGGGATAATGGTCCTATGGGCTAAGAGTTTATCAAGGAGGGCTAGCGCATAAAAGGATGCATTGGCAAATTGGGGATCGGGAGTTCGAGAGGACAAGAACTCTTAACGTCGGGGATCACGAAACCCCGAAACCCGATATTTCATTCCCTGTGGGAAATTTGTTCATGTTCATGCAGAAGACCGTGAGAAAAGGGCAGGACCTGTGAATCAGGTTTTTAACAGGGATTCCATTCGAAAATCTAAAGAGCCACTTTGGCTTGAAGGAGGAAGCTGAATGATCCTGTGAGCAGGCGAGGCCTTTGTGGAGGCAGAGGTGAGATGCGCCAATGTCAAGTGGTATCAGAGCCTGATTCTTGTCTGTATATTTTAGGAAAGAGGAGCAGAGATAAAGAGCACTCTAATACACACATCAAGTGGTATCAGAGCGGGATTTCATCTGTATATTTCAGGTGAAGCGAGAAGGCTAAGGGATATAGGGTTGCTGGAGACTCTGTAAGGATTGTTCGCAGGTAGACAACAGTTCGTGGACAGTCAGGGAGGACTGTAGGATGAAGCTGGAAACACTCAGGATGCAGAGTGACAACAACAGGTTTGCTAGGAGAGAAGACAGGGACAACAACATGGCTACTGAAGGCCATAGGTATGATGGAAAGAAAATCCCAGAGCTAATGAGTGCAGTTGAGAGGGGGAAAGAACTTGCCGACATCAGGGCAAAGATGGAAGAGCTTGAATTGAATATGCAACATAATACAAAGCAGAGATGGGTATATGAATGGCCCATGAAGGAGCCGAAAGCAAATTGGCTAGTCAAGCAACTGATGGTCATAAGACAGCATAGGTTGTTAAGAAGATGGTTGAGGTATGCTGAAAACCTCAAGACCACAGAGGAAGAGATGGTTCAGATATGTGAACCAAAGACTGGGGAAGGTCTCAATGATTGTGAAGATGAAATGCGATTGGCTGAACATTTCAAGAACTGCCAGGAGGGCAGAAAAGAAATTCCAGTTTGCCAAGAAGGCAATGACTTGAGATCACTGCGGGATCTCAGAGACTATCATGAGGACAGCCAGGGAATTTCACATTGCCAGCTGGGCAATGAAATGAGGTCATTGCGGGATCTCGAAGACTACCAAGAGGGTAGTGGAAGCATCTCATATTGCCAGGTGGGAAAATATGAGCATTCGAGACTATTTGAAAGTCTCATGGACTCGGAGGTGAGTTTAATTCAGTAAGGAGTGTTGATGAAGGTGGGATCAGTTGATCTCATAATCTGCCAGGAGGGCAGTGAATACCTCCCATATTTCCAGGTGGGCAGGGATGAGCATATGAGTTGGAATCAGCCAGAGGAGATGACAGAGCAGGTGAGCTTGGAAATGGATTTAGATCAGTGGGTGTAGCTGACAGAAAAGGAGGAAGATTGGAGGAATCTTTTGATGATTGGGGGAATTGAAGTATTCCTTCCACTTGCCGAGGAGGAGGCATAAAACTGTGTTGCAGATGCAGCAACAATAGAGGAACAGTCAGTTGTGACTGTCAAGGAAGAAAAATTGGAGCAGACTTTGGAAGCTGCCCAAGCAAAGGAAAATGAGCATTCTAAGGAATGGCTCAACATATTCAGCCAGGAAGCTGAGAAATCTGTAACACTGAAGATGATAGCAAAAGAAGTAGAAAAATAGGCAGAAGGAGGAAACGAGCATTCTGAGGAATGGCTCACTATTTTCAGCGAGGAAGCTGAAGAGACTGCAACATGGGATTTTGCAATGGAAGAGGAAGAGGCAGACAACATTTGCTTTGCTGATCTGTGGCAACAGATAGAATCCCTCGAGAGAAGGGTGAAAGTGTAGGGCGTGCACATCCAATAGGTGAAGTTGGCAGATGATGAAGAAGGCATGGGAGATTGTGATGATCTACCCATCTGTAGAAAAGTTTTGTAGCTAAGGGGACTGCAAAAGCAGAGCCAGCCACTGGAGCAGCTGGACGAAGTGATCAGGATGATCAGGGAGCTGATGATCCTGTCAGCAAAGACTACCAACAAGAGGAAGTTGGGAAGAACAAAAGTAGCAGCAGCAGCACAGTAGCAGCAGCAGCAGAATGGAGCAGGTGAATAGCTCCAGAGGATGATTTGGGATCCAGGAGGATTTCAACAGCTGAGATGGGAAGCTCATGAGTAGGAGCTCATGAATTTTGTAGCTGAGGAGTATGATGCAAGAGCATCTCTCCACATCAGCCAACCAGCTAGCCAGCCACGTCGAGCGCATGCATTCAAGGGTGAAGAGAGGCACAACCCTCATCTTCTATTTTGAATTGAATGTAATTTAATGTTTAGGCTGTTGAGCCATAGAGCCATGCCTTTGTGCAGGCATAGAATAGATAGGCCATTAATGTTTTGTATGGCTGAGATCTAGATCTAGATGCTGGACTAGATAGCCCATTCAATGTAATTGAATAGGGTAGGTGAGATCTGGAGGGAAGATCTCAAAGAGCCCCCTCATGTAAAGGAGATTTCGTATATCATTTTGACAGTTAGTAAGAATGATCTAGGAAGAAGAAAATCTGTGAGTAGAGAGAAGAAGAGAAGGAGCCAAGACCTTGTTACAGGCCGTGCTCAGGAACACCTTGTACAAACAAGCATTTGCCATTTTAATATAAATAGAAGCAATTTTTCACTGCATGAATTCTCTGTGTTATGTGGATGTCTGTGAGTGTTCTATATATGCTGTAGATGTATGTTGTTATCATGCATTTGCAGGGTTGTGTTGATTTTCAGGCTTGAGGTTCTTTATGGTTTCATGCCATGAGGGTGCGACAGAGTACTATGGTCTTTGAATACCAGTGCACTGAAGCACTTCTAAATTCTGCGGGTTCAGACAAAGACGTGTTGCGGCACAGAAGCTGAAAACATCAATTCGGGAGGAAGACCTCAAGGTTGCTGAATACCTTGGAGGCAAGGCTGTGAATGAGAGACACAGTTGCAGACAGAATTCTGCTGTGGATTCTGTAGAGCTCTGCCAGGTGGGCATTGAGCATATGCACAATGGTGCATTTTGGAAGAACTCTGCTGTGAGTTAAGGAAGAACCAGAATCAATGAGGATTCTGAGAGCTCTGCCAAGTGGGAATTGAGCAGGCGCATAGGTGCACAGAAGAGGACAAAACTGTTGAACGTTCTATGAGAAGATACTCTGCCAAGTGGGCATTAAGACATTGTGCAGATAGGCACAAGAGAAGAGAAATCTTTGAGTTCTGGTACTTAGAGGAAGAATCCACTGAGGGATCTTCACAGGGTTGCTGAACACCCTGCAGACTCAGCAAGAGGTTGCTTGAGCAGAAGGATAGCCAGGAGGGAATCCCATATATTCTCCATCTGTAGGAGAAAGGAAGAAAGACAAAATCCCTTAGGGGTCTGAGTGTTGAGGAGCTCAGGAGAGGTAGTACTTTGCGTGTGTGAAGACTCTGCAGAGGTGCAAAAGTCAAAGAATCCTTCTAGGATTTGAAAGGAGTAAAAGCTCAGGAGGAACAATGTTTTCATATGTGTGACAAAGCTCAAAGTCGAGAGGTCAAAGAGAAGAAGAAAACAGACAAAGGCCGAGGTCTTTGAGAACTTGGAAAAATCTTCTAAGTCTGGGACGAAGAAATGCACAAGCTTAGGAGGGAGCACAATAGTCGTTGGATCGGCTGAAGAAATCTGGACCTTTGAATATTTCACGTCCAGAGAAGGTGCAGGGGAAGATATGATCTGAATCGTCAGATCCTGATCAAATTACCCATTAGCCGCTAGATCGGTGAGGAGTTGCACATGGTTTAACCCTTAGCGCAGAGAAGTGGGTGAAAAAGTCTCGAAAGGCATCGGGATATTGGCACTCGGGATATCGGAGATCTCGAGGTCGAGAAGTCGGGCAATTGGTAGCGAAAGTCTCGAAATCACGAGAAGCGATTAGGACCGTCCATCAGCCAGGACGCGTGTCGTGAGATTTCCCATATCGGGGACTCGGGAATCAGAGATTGAAGAGGAAGCCTTTTGACTTCACAAGTGACGAAAACGCGAAAGGCGGGAACTCCACATTGTGGGCCTAGCTGTCGTCACGTCGGAGAATCAGGATTCGGGATATCGGGGATCCCATAGACAAGAAGCTCATGCTTTCCAACATCATGATCGCCGAAATCGCGAATAAGGAGAAGACCGGTAAATCACCATATCGGGATTTCGCATATCGACGTTTCGTGAATCCAGGAGACAGGAGGTTGGGCGCTTGGGTCGCGATGCCCTGACAAGAGGTAAGGCTGCAGTCTTATGGGATAGTGGTCCTATGGGCCAGGATTTTAGGCAGGAGTGCTAGCACATAAAAGGACACATCAACAAATCAGGGATCGAGAGTTCAAGAGGACAAGAACTCTTAACGTCGGGGATCACGAAACCCCGAGACCCTATATTTCATTCCCTGTGGGAAATTTGTTCATGGTCGTGCAGAAGACCGTGAGAAAAGGCCAGGACCTGTGAATTGGTTTTTTAACAGGGATTCCATTCAGGAATCCAAAGAGCCACTTTGGCTCGAAGGAGGAAGCTGAACGATCCTATGAGCGGGCGAGGCCTTTGTCGAGGCAAAGGTGAGCCGTGCCAGCATCAAGTCATTTCATCACCAAGTACCTAGAGTGTCAACAAGTAAAAGATGACCACCACAACCCGATAGGTCTCCTACAATTTCATGATGTTCCTATTTCCAAGTGGGATATCATTTATATGGATTTTGTTGTGCGATCTCATTTATATGGATTTTTTTGTGGGATTGTTGCTCGTATCACATAGAAACAATGTTGTTCTTGTGATAGTTGATAAGTTCACCGAGAGTGCTCATCTTATTCTGGTTGGAGACACTTATGATGTCAATGATGTGGCACGCATTTTTATAAGTGAGGTCATCCATTTGAATGGGTTACCCAAGAATATCATTTCAAATAGGGACTCCTGATTCACATCTAGGTTTTGGACAAGTTTGCAGCCATCGTTGGGAACTCTGTTGAACTTAAGCATAACTTATCATCTTGAAACAGATGGGAAAACTGAGAGAGTAAATCAAGTTATGGAAGACATGCTTAGGATGTATGTTATGGATAATCAAACCCATTGGGAGAAGTACCTACCTTTATTAGATTTCGCCTATAATAACATTTTTCATAGCTCCATTGGAATGAAACCCTATGAAGCCTTGTATGGAAGGTCATACAAGACGCAGTTGAGTTGGGAAAGGTTAGAAGATAGAGTGATAGTTGGGCCATAATTGATTCAAGAGATGGAGGAATAGGTGATTCAGATTAGATGGCGACTAAAGGAAGCACGTGATAGACAGAAAAGTTATGTTGATGCACATAGGACTGATCAAAGTTATAAGGTGGGAGATCAAGTTTGCATTTGTATCAGGCCTAATAAGAGTACCGTTCGGTTCAGGAAGGGGACAGAGTTGTCTCCTTGATTTATAGGACCATTCAAAATCCAAGAGATAATTGGAATCATTTCCTATTGTCCCATACTTCCACCGCACTTTCATAAAAATCATAATATTTTTCATGTATCTATTCTACAGCATTATGTTGCTAACGAATCTCATAAACTGAATTGGAAGGAATTGCAAGTATTGGACACGAGAACCCTCACGGTCGAACCATTATGCATATTGGACCATAGGGTCCAACAACTTAGGAACCGTCTGGTAGACCAAGTTAAGGTCCAATGGGACAAGTATAACCAAGATCTTCTACTTGCGAGGATGCAGAGACCTTACGAAGATATCATCCCTCACTTTTTTTTACCACCTAGGGAATATGATTTCTCGAAGGTTGGGTGTATGTAATGCCACCTTTTGAATTAGACAACTAGAATTACCTAAGGCCTAATCACCTTTAGTTTCTATTCACTGTGAAACTATTAATGATACACTTGAAATTTTAAGACGTATGAACCTATGTGAATGTCGATTCTATGAATGTTTAACGTTATTTGAATTATGATGGATATTGTGAAATCTATTTGTAACTTGAAAATTTGACATTTAAAGTTGTTGCTATGTGGACACCAAATTGAGATTATGGTTAAATGCATTTACATGATGATAATGCATAGATATGTACGAGTTTGTGTTATAGACTAATCTGCAGATCAATGGCTATGAAATAGCCAAAGGATAATAATAATAAAAGGTTGATGTCGTGAACACAAACCGAGAATAAATATGGTATGAATCATTGTGTGTGAAATTATGTTGGTTTGAATGCATTACTATGATATGTGGACTAGTGCAGGCTTTTTAGGTGGTGAGACTACCTAAAACTAAATATACAATGACAAAATTCCCAGCAACACAGTGCCACTGTATGTTCCATGGTAGGGTGTTGACCCTATTTCTATTAGGAGGGGTGGAGGCATTTCCCACCATGTATCATCTGAAACCTGGAGTCATGCGAGGATGGTGTTAGCTCATGCTCTCCTAGACATGTGATGATCACTGTCTGTCACCTGTTGGGTAATCTTGGTCAAGAGAGTTAACACTTCCTCTTACGGGTTCTATTTGGAGTTAGGTCAATATAGTTAACACTCCAAGATAGTCCAGCACAAGAAGGATAGGGATCGAATATGGAAGTAAGTTAGGGAGGAAGGATGAATAGAAGTAATTGAGAGTGTGTGGGGATTTATCTTTATAGTAGAATTTATTGTTTTCCCTCTTTTTGAAAAGAAGATATGTATATATGTATATTTATAATTGCTTAACTGAACTACAATTATCTAAATGAATGTTGATTGTGCTAAATTATTATAATTGAGGGATTTTGTGAGCATTTTAAATGGTTTACTATCTTTTATGAAATGAATGGTCTTGTTTATTGTATTGGATGCATGCAATAATTACTTTAGGAGTGATGATCATTGCCATTAGTGCATGTGTGAGTCATGTATGTGCTAGCTACACATGCATGCCTTGCACATGTACTCTAGTATGTATAAGTGTTTTAAATTGATGATGTTGATTATTTGATGTGGATGTATGAATCATGTGTCATTACCCTTGTATTGTAAATTACTCCAACTTCGGGACGAGTTTTATTGAAGGGTGGGTATATGTAACAACCCAAATCAATTAATTTTTATCATAGGTTTTTTTTTAATTTAATTAACTATTAAAATATATTAAATCAGACTTTTATTATTTTATTATTAAAAGGTGGGTGAACTAATTAATGGGGGGATAAGGTTGTTGGAGAATTAATGGGGGGATAAGTTTTTTTGGGAAATTAATGGCGGGATAAGGTTGTTGGGAAATTAATGAGGGGATTTGAGAGAGGAGGATAAGGAAGAGAGGAAGGGACTTGGAGAGGGGGTCTCATTTGGCATTGGAAATTTTTGCAAGAGGTGAAGGAGGAGGAGGAAAATTGGGAGAACAAAGCATTTTGGAAACTCTCACAGGGCACTGTTGTTGCTGGAAATTTTGGGCTCGGGGGCCAGGAAACCGCAAGGATTCCTGGAGCTAGGGAGCTGGAGAGGATGTTCCTAGTTGGTTGGGAGGTTAATATTCAGTTTGGGGTAGTTTGGCATGATCATAAACAAGAAGAAACAACACTAAATCAATTAATCTACAGGTTGAGGTAATCATTCTATGCATTTTATTAAGTTCTGTTTTATTATGTTGTTGTTTTATTTTCCTGGTATAGAAAAATCATGAAAGAAAATTCTAAACTAAGTTGCATCAATTTCAGTAGGAGATTAGAAAGTATTTATTTATATGAGGCTCTGTAAGGTAGGTATTACAAATTAATGTTGGAAGACAAATGGAAAAACTAGGATAAATATAGCTAACCATGACTCCGTGAGTGGGGAGCAAGTTTGAGTTACCTCGGGGCTAATTTTTACAAAAGGCAGAAGTTGAATTTGACCACTAAAATCCACTAAAAATCATGGATTTGTAAAGTTGCGAATTTCCCCAAGGAGGGAAAGGAATGAAATACCTAGGCACAAGATTAGATACAAAATATGTGGGAGGCAAGGCGTTGCTTAGTATGTTGGGGAAGAATCGAGAATTGGTTTTTTTTATCAGCACTTCTAGTGTGAGGCAAGTCATATTCTGATTTGTTGATAGCGACTATAGCTGGGGAGGATAATTTCAGTTCGTCCTTATAGACTCGTGATCAGGATAGGGGGAGATCAGGACAAGTAGCAGTGGTTGTTTTGTTCTACGGTTGGGTGGAACGTGGTTGTTCCTTTTGTTTTCCAATATCAAGTTATTAAGATATGTATCCTAGCTATGAATTTCATTATTGATGTTATATGTATGGTTGTTATCTCTTTGGAATATATTTGGCTAGTATACACACAAGTGAAATCTGTTTTACAGAGACTGTATCGCCATGTTATATTTTATGGCTTGCTACAGTATAATAATATTGGTAATAATGTCTATCTGAAATATGATTGTTATATATATATATATATATATATATAGAGAGAGAGAGAGAGAGAGAGACATTTGGCTATTTGTATAGGTATGCATATAGAAATAAATAGAAAACTATGTGTATATGCCTATTGGCCATTAGGAATCTATATTTTGATTTCTGTTTGAATATGTACATAATTAAATACTGCAGAAAATAAAGAAAAATCAACGGTATTGTTAATATGCTACTATCCTGGTGAGAATAGGTGGAAAGAATAAAAGTCCAAGTACATTCTTTATTTACATATATTACTTGGAAATATTGTTGATACAATTGGCTTCATATTGTCTTGCAAAAGTAACTATTACATTCAATAGGTCTTTATCCAAACATTACAGTTGGGGTACCATAGGACCCAAGAGCTCCACAACCTTTGTGTTTTCTAAAAAACTGAACTCTCTATCTAAGTAAACTTAAATGTAAACGGACTACATAAAAAATTTTGCAAATTCTCGCAAGGACTTGTGGAAGAAGATGGAACCCGAATACCTTTTACAGACAAGCGAAGTGCCTCACCAAGTGTACGGAGTGCCTCCCAAACTTGTAACAAATAGATAAATGATATTTAGTAAATTATTAAAGTACAAAATTACTAAATTTTCAACAAGGTAAAGAATGAAAATTACTTAACTTGGGTTTCAATATTGAAAGAGGAATCCTCGCCAACTTGTGAAGCCACCAATCCAATACAGAGGAGGGAAGTGGTTGTGGTGTTCACTTGATGGGTTCCCTCACAAGACAAAAGGGACCCATCATCAGTGTATATACTTGTGAAAATATTATCAATTGTGAAAACAGAAAACATAAGTAAAATATTTCTTTTAAGAACATAAATATTGATAACTTGTAGGAATTAGAATGATAAAGTGAAAGGATTAATAAAGTAAAATGGATGCCCACATAAACAAGTTTTAATAACTAGAGAATAGTAATTTGGAAAGAGGGATTAAATATCTTACAGATGGCCAAATACTCTGAAATAATCATTATAAATAGAGTCCCTTTATGATACAGGCAGGCACACGAATTTTAACAAATTCTACAAGTATTATTTCAAAGAGAGTGTATAAGAGAAGACTCGCACTATAACTAATTAATTAAACAAAAGAACAATTATTCAATACAAAGTGAGCTCTAACAAAGGTAAATGATAATAAAGCGTACAAAAATTTAACAAGATGATAGAGTGGGATATGACTATGTGTGATTCTTTTCTTTTATGCATACATAATAGTTCAAATCTATGCGGGCTCGACCCCACAATGACAACTTATCCATGCAAGCAAGTAACATTCCCCATCATTATTTAATTCAGGATTCGTAATGATTAATCAATCAAGGATGTAAAATGGGTCTATGTCGAAGGGTCATGGGAGTTTAGCAACAATCGAGTAACACTACCCTCTTGATAGAGGAACCCTTTGTTCTTTCAATTCAGTGCCCACAATCCATTTTCAAATAACATCCTTGCCCTTCAAAAATTGAGAAGTATTCTTATCTCATAAAATTACAGGATAATTTGTAATTTACGGAATGTAAGTTAAACATGGTTGAGATTAAACAAAAGAATGGGCATGGGAAAAATAGACCAGTTTAAATAAAACACTTCCTATTACACAGTAAGTTATATTTTTGACAGTGAGCTGCCAAGGAACAACACTTACACAGTGAGCTACCTTTAAAAGAACATGGTCTATGCCGCTGTATAGACCCAAAAACAAACCAAAAACTTACAAGGGCTTAGGGTTTCCAACCATGGGTGAACTAATATTAACCCGAAGGTTTACGGTCTAGAAGACCGATAGTTTTGTAAAGGAATCATAGAACTCAAGCAAGGTGTTGGACTATGTAAAGAACCCTGGAAAACACAATATCATTATAATAGAATGAGTTATGGAGCATAGTGTTGTAACAATAGAAACAAGAATTGGAAACTTACACAACGAACCCTTCAACTCGATATCAACATAACAAAGAGTGGGGTATAGAAATGCAATTATACAAAGCTCAACCCAACACGGTAAATTATTAATTATATATATATATATATATATAATAATAATAAATTATACATAGCTCAACCCAATATAGTAAAGATATTGCAAACCATGGAAATACATTATACAGAGCTCATCACGATAAAGTATTACCTATATATAGAAATTCATTATATAGAGCTCGACCCAACACAATAAATGTATTTCACACCATGGAAATACATTATTCGGAGTTTGTCCAACACAAAAAGAAAATGTAAAGAAGTGTGTATTATAAATCAAGATTCGGGGATGAGAACTCTTGTGGCACAGAGACTATTCTTAAAGAAATCTCTGGGTGAAATCATATTAAAAATAGGAACGCATTCTTTTCAGACACAAATGAAAAACCCTATTGAACCAACAAGCATAAAATATGAGATACAGAGGGGGAAATATTATCGTGTACAAGACGAGGGTACGTGTTGAAAGACTGGTGAACTCCATGTTGCGAAGGAAACTAACTAAGTATATTGCTATCAATCCTAATTGGAGAGTCGAGAAAATTATCAAATATAGTGGTCATCCCACAAATACCATGCTACCACAATTACTTAACCCTACTATCGTGGAGAAAAAACACAGAGAAAAAAATTGAATGAAAGGAATGCGGTGGGTAATGGCACCATGTGCCTCCCGATAATGGAGACGATTGGAGGGTACACTGACCTCTCACTGCCATGTGAAGTCAGTCGAGATGGAAAGCCCGTAGTGGCTCTTCCTTGAAAAAAATGTCAGGCTTGGAAACCAAGGTGACCTACCACCATTAATGGCTACAACCAACTTAATGCTCGAGGCTAGGATTCGACTGTCTAATAGTCAATTTGTTAATGCTTCTCAGATTGTGTATAGGCTAGAACTTATGGTTGATGCATACTAGGGTTATATGTAAACATGGATTCAACTATATGTATTTAATTCTAAGTTTATTTCAACATATAGAGACACTTCGTAACCTCACCCAAACCACTAGTGTGGAATTTAGGACTTGGTGGTTAGGACCTAGGCCCTTTCTCAATGCACGCTAGTGTTCAAGTATGAATTACTTAAAGTATAGTTAGAGTATGGTGTATAGTCATTTTAATTTTTTTAAGTTCCTTGTGATATGTTTTAGTAACATAGCTAGGAATTATATGAGTGGGTTGCATTGGTTAGGCCAGGTTACGGACCTTGAAAGGCCTAACCATTATTATATTAACAATTACATTAAAAATGTTAGTAGCAATACCTAGTGGCAAAAAGTGTATGGATATTATGATCCCTTGTGCACCATTCAGAAGGAGTTATGACTTTTGGATGTATAGATATACATTAACTGGATTACGATTTAATTATTCATTATGTCACGACATTTTTCATGCATTTTAGATGATAGTATTCCCCTATAAAAAAATATATATTTTTATGAAATTTGGGGTACACTACACCAACACTTTGTTAAAGTGCTTGTAAGGATGAGGAGGAAGAGAAAAAAGTGTCAAGAGGGCGCTGAAGGGACACTTTAACAATGTTTATAAGATCAGGAGGAAGAGCATAGGTGTCAGGAGGGAACAAGGAGTTGTTTGAAGAAATAAAGGGTTGAGTCCCTTCGAATTTCAAAGAATATGAAAAACTTAGGTGGGGAGTTTTACAGTTAAATGCCGACAAAAGTCCCAGCCTTTAAAACCTTGAGAAATTACCATCTCGGGAGAGATAGTGCAAGTGTTCTCTAGAGACTCGAAGGAGTCTGATCTATAGAGAAGACAAAGGTCGTAGCCTTTGAAAATCCCTGAGAAAAATACCTTTGAGGAATAGGATATACGATGAAGGAGGAAGATACAATAGTCATATATTGGCTATGATATTTGATCTGGGCCATTGGATTAATGCTTCGTCAAAGGAGAACATCAGCCGTAGATCCCCAAGGCCCTTAGATTTTTGGATTCGACACTCCAGCCAGTTTGGTCGATTGTTGGTTAGAAAAAAGAAGCTTCGAAGTCCCAGAGCGAATTCTAATCATATATCAAGTGGAGATAACATGAGATGTAGATCTCACGATTCGGTGACTCAGAGAACTTCGCCACTCCGATATTTTGGTCATCTTATTGTGTGGAGAAGGAATCTCCGAAGCTTAAAAGTCTAGAGTAAATCCTCATCGTTGACGAGGGAGGAGCATGGATTGTTGATCTTCGCGGATGTTATTGTGAAATCTATGCTTTCACAAAGCCTAAAGGCCAGTACGCTTATAATGATGTAACACGGAGGTAGCCCTATCACTATCAACCCGATAGGGTACATCTTTCTCTTTAGGAGGAGGAAAACCTCACTCCAAGGGAGACATCCCAGGACCTATTTGGTTGATGAAAGGAAGAAGGGCATGGTGAAAACCCACCCCTCTCTCTAGGTCACTAAACGAAAGAATTCACTTGGGTAAATTTTAAAGGGACAAGGGAAAGTGAAAGTAGGTTTGTACTTGCCCTTCACCAATGAAACATCAAGCATCGGTAATAAAAATGATATCTGTGATTGTAATGAATGACTTCTTAGACAAATTATGTACTGCTAGAACAATTTATATATAAAGATGATATTATAACAACAACAATGTATCTTGAAAATTGCAAGTTATGATGACAAGACAAGATATAAAAGGGCTGGAAAACTTGATAATACTTTGTCACTCATGATTTTCAAGATTAACAGAAGTCAATAAATGACTTAAATAGTTGTCCAAAAATTTATAACAACATTAATTAATGATGATGACAAAAATGGAAACCACTTCATAAAAGTACTATAACAATGCAATAAGACGCTACTTCAATATCCAATGATTATAGTTTTCTTAATACAAATGATCAATGGTTTTTTTGGATGATTTTAGGGTTGTTAGGGGTTGAAACAACAACTATGACAACGGTAACAAATTCATAATTTGCACTTTAGAAAGGAAACTAAACACACACTTTATCACTTATTGATAGTACCTTTCCTTATACAAATTCTAAGATGACTTAGATGGTTAGTATGATAATATAAGCTACAAAATAATAGTTGTAGCAGTGATTATGAGAGAAAAAACTTGGTTGTTAGTATTTCTAGGTTAGGTTAGCAAGTTAGTTAAGGTTAGTAGAGTATCAAGTAGGGAATTGAGCTTGAAAGTTGATGATCCTTGTCAAAGGTCAAAGGAGGATGACTAATGACTTTTGGGGGTAAATGGAGTCAATGTGGGAAGCTCCTTCTAAGACTGCAAATTAATGATGATACACAAAATTCTAAGAGGGAAAAAGTCTAGGAGGAGTAGCAACTTAAGTCCTCCTAGATTTTGACACTAAGAGACAAAGTGTTAGGGTGTAGGCACTTCTAGGCCCTAGAACCTTTATCTCCTTAACCTTTCTATGGAGGAGAAATTATGCAATCATAACAAATGAAAACCTCTAAAGTGATAGAAATTTAGGGATCAAGGGTTTCACTAGATACTATATCAGTTTAGTGAAAGCTTGGAAAATAAAAAGTAAGAAAGTATCAACTTATGTTTCTTACTTCAAGCATTAAATACACCATGCAATTTCATAATCTTGTATGCGAAAATAAAAGCATACTTAAACCATTGAATAAATGACAAAATGAAGATTCTACTTACTTGCATCGAGAATAATCATGAGTATACCATTCAAGATCACCATAAAACTCCAAAAATTTATCCAAGTTGCATATACAAGCCTTAAACAAGAGTAACACCTCACAATTTCATCCAATGACCCTAATAGGGCACAAATTTCAAACCTCTTGTCTCCAAGGACAAGTTATGATGAAAATGAATGTCGCTTTCTACTTATTTATTGAAAATTTAACCTAAAATTAATTTCATTTCATAATTACAGGGTCGACCTGGCCAATTTTTTACACAAATTAAATCTCGACAAAATAAAATTAATTTTCATCTAAGAATCTCTCCAGGGGTGACTTTATGTACCTCTAGGATGACATTGAGCCCCAAGTATGGAACACTTTGCAAGGAAAGTGAAATGTTTGGCATCAAAAGTACTTAAACCTTGCCCACAACTGCTAGTGACTCATAACTGTCGTCCAATATGAAAATACCATCTCTAGATGATATCTAGGGTACCCATGATGACGTCCAGGTCCCTCAAGGTCTAACATCCATGTGGGAGGAGAAAGATTCACTTGGTCTAGGTATACCAAGGTGCCTCCAAAGGAAATTTCCTTCTTTCTCCCAGTGCAAGTTTTCATTCCCTGTCATTCCCCTTGGATGGGTTCTCATATTCCATCAATGGGATTTGAGCCCTATGAAGGTCCAAGATATTAATTCCTTCATGTGCACCTGTTCACTCAAAAAGGTCCTGCAACAACAACAAGTACACCCTCCAGGGGTTCATAAGTCACATGAATAATAACATGTAAATCACATCCAATAATTAAATTTCCCAAACATGTGCATCAAACCCCCCTTAACCCCAAACAAATGCTCAAAGACATTATGCAATTTGACAAGTTAGGTTTGGAGAAGGTCTCAGGGTGTCCTATTTTGCTAACCTCTCTTAAGTTTGGAGTGTTTCCTAGGTGGAGTCTAGTCCAATTCATGTATGAGTTGACATGGGGTAAATATTTGGGCACGGGGTGCATGTAATTACATGAAAATGTAAAGTCTTACCTGTGGGTGCATTTGTATAGGGAGAGATACACATTTTCATGAATTCAATTGTTTCCTATCCCATTCATTTCCTTTCACTCATATCTTTATTGATTTTTATCCTTTTCTCTTGTTCTTCAAGAAAATAGTTGAGGGCCACTGTCCTTGCTTGATGACAAGAGATGACAATGTTATCCACAAAAATTTCATGGAAATGAAAAAGGTTGGCTTGTGATGAGACCCCCTTTCTCTTAGCTATGCCACCAAGAGCCACTACATTGGCTTGGTGACCAGATAGGTGGTAGCGTTATACCGCTACTTGACCATGGTTATAATAGGTTGGCTCATGATGAGACATCCTGTCCATCAACTACTACCTCAAGTGTTTGTGTTATCTTATGTGTCCCCTTTTCTTCTTACTAAGAATATTTTAACTATTTTCTCGGGGATCTTTGGGTGAATCATGTCGAAGGTTTCAACATTCGATTTTAACTCTTTCCAACTAGTTTTACCCTCTCGGCCTTTAACCCATTCTTCCCACGAGGTAAGGTACAACCCTTCCAATTGTAGCCAATCCCAATACCCAAAGAAGGATAGGGGAGATGAAAGGAATAAAGATGGAAAGTGGTAAGTATGGAGGGAAGAGATGATGAATTTTCATAGATCCACCCAATATCAACCCATCCTAAAGGGAAATCAACTTACTAAGGCACCATGTCACTCTTCCAGGTATGAACAAGGAAAAAATCATAATGTCCAAGCAGATCTCATGAAATTGAAGAATGATTAAATACAACATATTCAAGTGCTTAAAAAATCAGGGTGATACATACCATGATACGAAGACTCATTACATCATGGAGAAAGACTCACCACTACTTCAAGACCACGATGGTGTCATGGATACTAGTGTTGGTGATAAGTGGAATGAACTGAAGAAAATAGGGGCCCTTCGAGGCCATGCTCAAGTGGTCTGGCTCTCGGCACTCCGTGTCTAGGACTTGTGGGCCTCCAGACATGATCTCCTTATTTATCCCTGGGCTAGGGAATAACATCTGGCTCCAACTCGGGGACATGTGCTCACCGTAGAGTGCATGAGAACCTCAACATCTCCTGTATGAAATCTTCTTGCTAAACCTCAACAAACAATATCAGTAATCCCTAGGGAGGTGATATCACCCCTCGCCCCTATATGATAAAAATAATGTCTAGTCTAACATATGATTATGGGAATGCATATATACATAATGAATCAAGAAAATATGAAAATGAAACTACAACTATGCTAACATGATATGAAAAATGGTATATACAATGGATGAAAATGACTACATACCTCTACTTACTTGTTGGTTGAATGTTAGGTGTAGTCATATAACCAGTGAAACCATCCTAGCAATACCGCATAATACTTTCCTCTGTGCTTCATCATAGACAAAAAAAATGACAAGTCAAGTACAAAAATAACATGAGTTAGAGAATACATCATATCATAGGAAATCGTAAAGCCTAGCTCTTGGAGGCGAGAGGGAGGGATAAAATTATGCCAAGTTACACTTCTAGGAAAGTGCTCAATCCATATCAGAAAGGGATCGTAAAAAATCAAAGGCACAAAAGAGTGACTCAAAGAGTCAGAAGGTTGGATACCTTGGACGTCATCATGTCCTGAGGTCTGGGAAGGGACTAGCAAGAAGCTAGAGGATGATTGGAAAATTTTTAGGGGAAATCTAAAATACTGAGATAACAAACTTATTTTTAAGGTATTCAACCTACCCTTGAATTCTAAATAAGGCTACTCCCTAGAGAAAACTTGGGAAAAGGGACATGTTTCCCAAATGAATTCTTAGTGACATAACGAGGTAAAGTAATAAAAGGGAGCTGGAAAACCTTGTCACAAGTATCCTAATTTAGGTAAGCAAATCCCTTACCCTAATCAAGATATGAGCACAATGGTGGTTGATAAAAATCTTCATAGAATAAATCCAAGTGCTCAAAGGAATACTTATCATAATACTCAAGGTATGACTAAAAATCATTAGGAGAACATAGAACTAGGTCACCCTTGGGTTCTTGGAAAACATCTGCAACTACATCATCTCCTTGTTGCCAAATTTCAAAATTAGTAGTAACTTCATATGATAGTTTTAAAGGAAACATTTTGAAATGACCCTCAAAGTCATAAGTGGGATCCCTAATAATATCCCATTTATGTCTCTGAATGTGTATGAACTCATAAATATTATCAACCATGTGATTAAATTTATCATAACACGAAGGGATTAAAACATCCAAGGGATCCTCTAACCGTTCTTCACATTCCAAATCACAAAATAAAGCATCTTCAAAATCTTAGAAAGAGAAATAACTTAGCGTATTCACTTCTTGTTGTGCAGGAGCATTGCAGACTTGGAAGACTTCATCAAATGAAAGAGAAAGAATCAGTGCTTCATCCTCATGACTTGCCCCTACATATTTAGCTTCATAATACAAAGGGTCTAGCTTGTCCAAGGATTCCCTTTCTTCTTCACCTTTTGAATCATAGAATAGGGTATCGTCAAAAACTTGAAAAAGGAAAGTGACTAATCTCATCTTATTATTTTTCTACGCGAGGAATAGGATATCAGATGGCTTCATCAGAGGGAGGAGCATGCATTAATACTTCATCATCATGTTTGATATCTGTAGGCTCTCTCTCTTCAACCAGATCTTGATTATCCTCGGTAGAAGCATGAGTAAATTATTTCTCTTCTTCATGGGATTAGAAACCTTCAAGAGGATACCTCTCATCAACATCTTGTTGGTCGATGACTTGTTCCCTTATTTCCTGGAATTTACTAACAAACATCTCAAGGGAAACTAATCTCTCCAGAATAAGAGTACCTGGGGTATCTTTGGGGTCATCAACTTGGATTTTTGGACTAAAGAGGTGTTCTTCCTTGAACAAAGATATATTTTCCTCGATTTGTATAGCCATGTGATACGCTTCTTGGATTTTTCTTGGCCCTTTTTCACTCAGGAGAAACCCTAATTTCACTAAGAGTTCATTCGTATAGAGGTAAACGAGGTACTTGTATTCAGGATGATGGCTTCTAGGAATTTGTTGTAACAAATTCTCAAACATGGTATTGTTAACGGGAAAATCGGTAGATGCAGACATGAACTAATCCCCCTAGATCCACCTGGATCTAGAACAAAATAAGACGGAACATGACGCTTTCCCTAGGTTTCAACCATTGATTTTAAATACTAAAGAAGGAATAGATAACATACCTTATCAATCACTTCCTTATGTTTTTGTTGATCCTGCCTTACTCCGATGTCCCTATGAGATCAGATCTACAATAGTACAAATCATCCAACGTGAAAGCAATAGTAGTGAAATTCAATGACAACCTAAACATGTGATCAAGGAGTCATGTAATAAAATATCAATAATTTTATGGGAAAGAGACGTGCCACCGTATTATATTAATGAAAGGTAGAAGATACAACCGAATCGCCTTGATGTCACAAGTTCCCTTTCAGTGGCCCTTTATTCTAACACACACATACATCTGTTCCAACATTTGTATGAAGATTTCTCTGAAAATCTTGATGGATGAATGGAGACCTGAAGCATCACTTGAAATAGAATCTTTCATATAGTCCTCAACCTATTCTTTCTTCAGTCTCTATGCTTCTTTATTCTTTTGCCTATAACCTTTTCCATGAGAAGCCTATCATTATATAGGAGAAGATGAAGTGGTTAAAGAGATGAGGATGATCTCATCAAATCAGAGAAGTCAATAGGATTGTAACCATAAGGACACCACCTCATATTTCTAGAAGATTCCACTTCTAGAAGTTGTTATAACTTCTTCCCTCTTTTAGTTTTAAAGCACCGCCGCGACTTGCCTATATAGTAGCATGCGGAAATCTCATAGGCTGGATATAGTGCAACATGCATAAATTGTGGATTTTTTCACTGTGTAAAAGGAGTAGCCTGCGAAGGCCTTCCAAAAATTATTCTTGCAAGGGTGGAAAGAGGTTGTTTTTATCAGGAAAAAGATTATATTGGAAACCTGAACACGTGTTTATGTAATCATCATCAGGGTGACCAAAATAATGTGTAACAAAATGCCCCCCAAATCATGAGGTTGGAACTCAAGATAACTAAAATACTTTGTAAGATAAGTGTGTATGTTTCAAGAACTAGGGGCACACCAATCAAGAACTTGCAAAAAATCAAGCGTCTGTACAATATCACACCATGTCTAAAGTAGGAATTCCCATGTTCTGACCGTAAATGATTGAAATCATAAATGTAGGTCATGGCCACCAATTATACAACGTGGATCCATGTCAACAATATTATGCATAGCCACTAGGAATACACTGTGGATCCATGCAACGAAAACTCTAGTGCGAACATAGCCATGAGACATACAAGGTGGATCTATGTGTCAAAACAAATCACAAATACTCCTTCGCAACCTGGACCAAAAATGGTCAAGTCCAGGGTCTTCAATCCATTGTCTGTTAGTAGGATTCTAGTCATGTGATTACAGATGTTGAAGTCAAACGTAAATAGAAACCACTTGATTACCAGTCATTGATGAAAACTATTAACAAGTGCGAGGGAAATCACCAATGATGTCAATGACCCCTAAGGTACTCCTGTACAATCCAACAAGTGTGAATAAATGAGTTGAAGTCAAACACTTGACAGAATCTCTCGATCAGGGATCAATGATGTGAATCCACTGTCAAAATCAAAGAAACCTACCATTGAGACATGTAGGCTCTAAGGTACTAAATAATTTCTAAGTCTTTATCCTATATAATGAGCTAAAGTCAACAGGGAAAAACTTGTCACAGGAGGGCCTTGATGTATCCCCCGTCAATGACATGAAATGAGTAATAGATTTAGGGTAGAGAAAAATACATATGTGACTTGACTGACATAGGGAAGGCCGACATGGTAGGAATGGACAATTGCAGATGGCCGACTTGACAAAAGGTTTCGGTTGAACTTCTTTTGAACATATGAATGACACGACAATGGTCTTGGCAGTATTGACTCAAAGATGACCCAAGATATGAACTTGCAGAAAGTCTGACAAGAGACAAACGAATTACCCAACCCAGATTCAAATGACGAAGAGGGGTGTCATGTTCAAGAGTGACGCTTACTGCCATTAATATAGACACAGAGACACATTCTTTTCCCAAAATTTTCCCCACAATTTTTGGCGAGTACCTCTTTATTTTTACGCAAGCTTGAGGAGGATAACATATGCTTGTCAATTTAATCTCATCTTTCGGATGAGTCCCTTGGAGTATATTTAACAAACCATAAGAAGGAGTGGTTTGGTCCCATATAGGTCTGTCGATGTTTGTTTAACGAGTCCAAAGTTAGGAAACTTGAAGGTTTTTCATGTTTATAGAGTCTGGAAAAACACTTAAAAGAGAACTCTCTCAGTTCCTTTTTCGTAAAATAGTTTGACAGGACCAAAAAAGTGATAAACTATCGCCCATTAAACATTTTATTACAATACTTTTATGAGCGTGAAAAGAACAAGGTCGCTCGACAATCTTTTCGTTTTTAGGGAGCATGAAAAGAGATTAAAGAATTCTCCATAGGTTTCGTCATTTTTGTGTTACAATAACGAGTACGAAAAGATGAAAAAAGTATACTCGGTTATGTTTTCGTTGGTATTCGATCCCGAGAACAAACAAAGCCTGTGCTCAAGGTTTTTTTGAAAATGCTAAAAAGTAATTGTACATGCGACAAAAATAGAATAAAAAATTGTCCATAATTCGTTGTCCAAGGTCCTAAATTTCTTTCTTCGAGGAACAAAACACTTAAAATACCTTTAGAGTTAATGGGTTTTTGACCAAAATGTATTTATATAAAACAAAATATTAGAAAAAATGATAAAAATAAATAAATAGAAGCAAAAAGTCTTTTTCACCATTTTATTTTCACTTAGTCAAAAAACTTACCAAAAACCCTTGTTTTTTACCTCAACTTCGATGATAGATTACAGAGGCCACAGGGGATCATTCAATGAATGGATTGTGTAAAAGAGGTAAGCATCTCATCTTCTATCTTTTCAATGGATAAATTTTTGTTTTTGCTGGTAAAAAATCAGGATTTTTTAATGATTTGGGACTACTAGTTGTGCGTTGGGGCCGCCGCAAGTGGCCTATAATGGGCCCTATGGAAATCAATGATTTTCGCAGGTGCGTTAAGGCACACTCGCAAAAATTCCACACTTTAATTGAAGGTTGATCACGGTGGCTGAAAAACTAAAATGAAAAGTGAACGTTGACTCAACAAAAATCCCAATAAATGTTGAAAAATTGCGCTAAAGATCTTCTTTGTTTCCCATGCAGGTGTTTGCTTACAAATATTTTGGAATGGAGAGAGTGCGAGCACAAAGAATATGATCTCATGGCTTTAAATGATCCGGGGACCATGAATTTCCTCTGGCAATGTGGTCTATTAAAATTTTTCAAAGTTCAAGGCATGAGAGCCCAACGGAGATTACTAGAATATCCGGTTCATATGTGGGATTCAGAATAGCAAGTGTTCCATGTGGGTGTTCATGTCCTCTCTTTGTATATTGAGGATATTTATTTACTGACAAGGTTGTCACGTCATGGGGCATGCGTGACTTTGACAGGTGGTCGAGGTGGGGGATTGCCCATGAGTGAGTAAATTCGTCGACATTGTGAACCTAATGCCGAAAGACGTAAAGGAAAAGTAGCAATCCGAGGTGTGAGAGATTTGACCCTCAGAACCATCCCTTTTACTGTTGCACGGATGGTAGGGAGTGCTTCACCACAAATGGAACTCCAAAGTTACTTTCAATATTCTATTGAATGCTTGGAGCCTCGAGTATTCAATTGGTGTGACGGTGTATTACGCAGCATGAAAAATCAACTCATGGAATGTAAGAATGGGGACCCAAAAAAGTTTGGTTATGGGTCCATTTTAGTATCTTTCTTCCTAGAAATAGTTCCACACTTACGCCTGTAGGTAGAATGGGGAATACCAGCCCCGAGAGATCCACGAATAAAAATATGGTGTGATCTGATGACACGACATGTTGCGGGCTGGATTTTGAAGTATGATGATACATTCTTCAACTTGTTGGGACCAAAAATCCTTATGATTGATGATTATGCTTATGCTGATCTAGAATTTTGGGGTGATCTAGATTTGGTTCTCCCTGAGGGATCTCATTGGGGAGATCTAGGTAAGAAAGACATTTGTTTTTTTTTTACAATGTCTTTATGCGTTTTTAAAATATTTAATGTTTTTGTGTTTCCAATTGAAAGAATAATCAAAAAATTTTGATCATGCAGATGTAGGGCCACACCAACCCCCAAGCTCTTCTCCTTTTCATAGGTGAGAAGAGGCACACGTAGTATCTGGATGGTATGGTGAGGATTATGATGCGATAGAGCAGAACCTGGAAGGCTTGATGATGTACATCCTTGATACATGCATCGAGGATATCCTGAGGCGTTATCAACGCCATACTGTAGGCATATCCGGCTCACTTAGCCGATTACTACATAGAGTAGAGAGATCAGTAGTATTATATATATATATACATGAGGCTTTTACTAGTTTACTCTGCTTTTTGTACAATATGTGAAATGTGATTGGAATTACAAATGTCTCAAATGTTTATTTAATACATAATTAGCTAGAGCATCAGTTAATGTATTTAGACATCTATGAATGTGTTGATATTCAATATAATTGAAATTATGTTCCAAGAGGCGGTTTCGTAAATATACCCGTAATAGAGTAGGGCTTCAGATAGTATAGACATTGTTTAACTATAGTACTACTAGATACGAATCAAGTCGTACAATGAAGTGACAAATCCCAAGCGGAATAGCATTAGTCAATAATTCGATGACCGCACTATACTTTGTGATATTATTGGTCGCTCGACCGAGACAAAAAGTTTGTAGACAAATAAGTTCGTTTGAGGGTGCATAAATTGCCCAAGAAGAAAAAGCTAAATTTTGGGTACTATGGCTAGCACCATCGATGAAGCCAATGTAAGGTAGTGAAAACACCGACATCTAGAGACCAAACACAATGCAGGGTAAGTAGCCAGGGGTAAAAGTCAAATAGCAGAAAACACTAAAATAACACACGAGATTATGATACAGTAAAAATACAAGTGCTTATGAAGAGATAGGCTAAGCGTAGTACTTCTTCAAGTAAAGTCCATTTCTGTGTTCACTAAAAGGAATGTCATCGTAATCTACTAACTCATATTCTCCCTTCTCCAACACTCTTTTAACAATATAAGGGCCTCACCACATAGCCTCAAATTTTCTGGCTCCTAGCAAATCACAATCTTGTTCAAGAGGAGAACTAGATCACCTTCATAGAACACTCATGGCTTGACATGTTAGTCGCATTGGGATTTCATGTGTTTCTTCTGGGTTTCAATAATTAGGGTGGCATCGATACGAGTTTCATCCAATTGCATGAGATACAACGGACGTTCCTCCTCAATAGAGTTGTTTGGGAGAAGTTTGATGGCTAGTTTTAACGATGGAATTTCACATTCAATTGGTAGACAACTTCTAAAACATACACTAATTAGAAAGCTGTAAACCCCGTGGTTGACTTCACAGATGTTATATAGGCCCACAATGCTAAGAACAACATTGTGTGCCAGCTCGTTTTGTGAATTACGATAATCCGTCGAAGCATGGTAATAAGAACTTTGTTTATTGATTCGACTTGGTCGTTGGCCTGTGGATAGTAGGGGGTTAAGTTTTCATGTCGAAGACGCAACTTTTTCGTAAGCTCAGACATCATAAAGTTTTGAAAGTGGCTACCGTGATTGGTGACGATAGCCTGTGGAATTCCAAATCATGTAGTAATGTTATTGAAGATGAATAGGGATGCAGTTTTTCCCATGTTGTCAAATGTAGGCATTGCCTCAACCTATTTCGTGAAATAATATATGGCTACAATAATGTACCCATGTCCCCCGGATGAGTCAGGGTTACATGTCATGAAATTGATGCCCCATTTAGAGAAGGGTCCAAAGGAAACTACATGATGTAAAGGAGCGAGGTGAGATCTTATTTTGTTCTTGTATGTTTGGAAAGCATGGCATTTTTGGATGGGAATAATACAATATTTGAATAAAGAAGGCCAAAAATATATAGCTCCTAAGATCTTTTAGGCAGTAGCATACCCAGACATGTGACCACCACATGCTCCAGAATGGCAGTCATTCAAAGCTTTCTTAGCCTCATCATAAGTGAGACATCGTCAAAAAATAGAGTCAACTCCATGACAATAAAGAGTATCACTGAGGATGATATACTGATGGGCTTGGTAACATATGCGATGACGGTCAGTACTAGACAAATTGGGTCGGAAAGTCTGAGTCTGGAGATATATAATGATATCTCCATACCAAAGGTCATCGAAACTGATTAGAAAAAGGGATTCATCGGGTAATGAATCCTTTGCTACATTTTCCATCTCAGAACAGGGAAGTTCGCATATCAATTCGGCAAACACCAAGGATTTCTTATACTTATCATGTTCAAACTCTAAGTCAAACTCCTAGAGTATCACAATCCATTTGTATTATTTTCCCCCTAGAAACTAGGGTGTTAGGATGTGTTGCATAGGGTTAAAATCGGAAACCACGGTGGTCTTGCATAAAATAATATACTGTTGAAAACATTGGACATCTTGAACAACTACCAAGGCCAGTTTTTCAACATGTAAATACTTGGCTTCAGTAGTTGTGGGACTCCAACTCAAATAATAAATGACATGTTCATCATGAGAATCGTCCTCTTGGACTAGAGCCATGGCGATGGTCAAATCTGAAGCAGCGAGATAAAGGAAATAATATTGACTATAATCAGACGCGAAAAGTAGTGGGGTACAAGTTAAAGTCAATTTCAAAGCTTCGAAGGCTTTGTTGGCAGTGGTTTCGCATACAAAATTAGAGTCTTTCTTTAATAGTTGAGTAAATCCGAGTGTTAACTCAGAGTAGTTTGGGATAAAATGACGTAGAAGTTTTTCCTTCCCTTGCAAACTTTGTAGCTAGCGAAGTGAAGAAGGAGGAGGGAGATTGAGAATCGCCTCAACCTTCAAAGGATCTACCCTGATCCCTTGATGTGACACAATAAATCCTAAGAGTCATCTTGAATCCACACAAAAGACACATTTGTGTGGGTTTAAGAATATCCGATAGAATCAACAACGAAGGAAAATGGCTTAGAGGTGGGCCAGATGATCACTACGATGCATGGAATGTGCTGGTAGGCCATCTAAATATGGTTGTACAACATGTTTAATATCATGGACAACATAAAACATAGCCCGTTGAAACGTGGCACCAATGTTCTTTAAACCGAAGGGTAGTTTCTGGTAGGCAAAAGTTCCTAAAGGACAAATAAAATCGGTTTTTTGTTGATCCGCGGGTAAGATGTTGATATGATTATATCCAAAGAAACTGTCCATCAAAGAGAAGATTTCACTTCCAGCACAATCGTCGATGATTTGGTCAATGAAGGGGTAGGAAAGTTGTCCTTAGGACAAGCTTTATTGATATCCATATAATCAACACAGACATGGATCGTACCTTGTTTCTTGTTAACCAGAACTAGATTGGATACCCAATCAGTTAAATCCATGGAATAAATAAAGCCAAATTTAAGAAGTTTCTCGAATTCAAGCTTGATAGTGGCTGCTTTGCGAGGGTGGACGAGGCAAAGTCTTTGCCGGATGGGTTTAGCACCCAAGTATGTCTTGATTTCGTGTACAACAATATCGGGGTCAATACCAATCATCTCTTCATAGCTCCATGCGAATACGTCACAAAATTCTTGAAAAAGGGATGTACATGTGACAAATTCATCAATGGAACATGAAGCTCCGATGTGCACATTTTCAACAACTCCAGGTTTGATAGAGATGTCGAGGGGGATGATGGGTGAAATGTTGCTTAAGTTCCCTTCATATAACACATCGTGTGGGGAGTCGAGAACTGAAGCAATAACGACAACGGTCGATGGTGTCGAGATTCATTGGTAACTCTCAAGTGTGTGTAGTTCCAGGAAGAGAATGGAACAATGATGTCCATCGTCCCAAGGAGTATATTCCATTGATAGAACTGACATAAGCATCTCTTCCAAGGGAAAAATAACATGGAATGGATAAGAAGACAAATCCCTGAGAGAAGGAGTAGAAGGGTCAGCTGATTGAATGGCATGGTAGGAGGATTCAATGGGGCTTAAAGGCATCCGATCACCATACTGTGAATAATCACCAAGTTTGGGTATTATCCACGGGTCAAAAGATGAATGGGTTTCATGATTGGAGGTGGAAATCATGTTGATCGAGGCAACTAGAGGTGGTCGAACGTCGGGTGGTGGGATTGAAAATCTACCCATCAGAGTGGAATCTTTGAGTAGAACCACGTCGACATTCTCGTACCCGAGGGGTGTCTTAGATATGAAAGGTACATTGTTGGTACGTGTTTCAGAGTTGAATAAGGCTAGTTGGTCCACTGTAACTACTTTTCATTGATGCGGAAAACACACAATCTAGAAAAGAGTAGAGATGACTGCATGCATAAAATCGAACTAGCTACGGCCAAGTAGAAGGTTGTAATCAAGAGATGAGTCAAAGACCTAAACTTCAACGTTGACCGTATTTCCTTCTAACGTAATAGGCAATGAAGGGAGAACACTATAGGGCTTAAATCCAGAGCCATTAAAGGCCTTCAGAGTGTTGTGTGATTCAATTAAGGGAGGACGGCCGATGGCTTTCCAGTAGGCAATAGACATGACACACATTGAGGCACCCTTATCAATAATGGTTCTACAAATGTTCTTGTCGAAGAAAACAACCTATATTTGAAATGCAAGTTGAGGGGGTAACCTTGGAATGTCATCTTCCAAGTCAAATATTATTAAATTTATATCTGTAGGGTTGATTCCACCGTTAGCTTTCAACAGTGCCTTTCGTTGTGTAGGACAACTCTGAAGGACTTCAAGGGCTGACATCGTAGACAGTTCTTGTGCCAGGTCTTCTACTATACTATATTTCTAGGCAGTACACGCATGAGGATTGAAAGAAGACTTTCGAACTACACCCTTGGGAGGAGGGCAAAGGAATGTGTTAGGGTTCAGTTGTTCGAGATGAAGAGGACCGTTGGAAGGTGGAGGCGAGGGATATTTTTGAACCAATGAAGGTGGTATGTTATTAAATTTCTCCTTGGAGGAAGGGTAATCTTTGGCACAAGTGGTAAGTATGACATCATTCTTCTTTGAATCACCATTAGAAATAAGTACATAGGAGGTGGTGGAGGAAGAAGGTTGATCATGGATGACCAATTGAGCCTGTTGTTGAGAAGGGAAGGGTTGAGACAAGACAGTAGGGGTAGGAGGTTTTGGGGTCCCTTGGAGGAACTTTGTGACCTTAGCATGTCTCAAACAATCCTTCGTTTAGTGATCATCACCACAGATAAGACAAGGATAATGAGGTTTGCGTTTATCCTTATCTTCAATAGGTTGTGTCTTGGTATTGTAGGATTCCGGGTTATTATTTTTATCATCCTTATTCCTACCATTCCCTTTTTTAGATTTATTCTTACTGATAGGATTTGATTGAATGGTGTTCACTTCTAAAGTTTTACCGGTGGGAGGGGTGGGCATCGGAGCATTTTGAACATTAGAAGCATGGGATTTGGGCATGGTGTGAGAGATTTGTGTAGACTGAGGTTGAGTATGGAAAGTACCTATCACACCATCAACGGCATGAGAAGTTATTGGGTTCGTTGATGTGGTCGTGGTATAAGGACAAGGTGCATCAGGGAGAATATCGTAAAGAATACCCATTTGTGAATAAATGAGATCGAGATATTGGGCATGACTAATCGCCTGTTCTTCTGTGACAAATCCACCTATAGCAATGTCTTTAGATATGTCATTCATGAAGGATTTAGTGAACCATTCTGTCAATAACTGATCGAGAAGATCGAGTTTGATTAGATGATGTCTTCGTCTCCACTCATGAATGTGATCAGAGATATGAGTGGCTTTACTTTGCTTCAAATAACTCAAAATCTCGGTCCCCATTTCATAACGGATTGGCAACTGGTAGTGAGTGAGGAAAGACATAACTAGGGTATTGAAATCTATAAAGAAGCCTCGTGGTAATTTTATATACCACTTCGCGGCTAAAACTGTGAGAGTTCGTTGAAAAAGACGTAATCGAATGGAGTCATCCATCAAAGAGTTCGATGAACACCAAAGGTGGAAATTCATTACATTATTGTTAGCATCCTCTCTCGATTTACCATCAAACTTAGGAATGTTGGATGGTAGTTTTGTCGGTATTACGGGCCACTGAGGAGAGTGACAGATAGGGTCATTTAAAATTCTAGACAGATCAGGGAGGTCCAGGGTGGCTAAGAAGGGTAATTGTCTATTCATGTGGGGGTACTAGTGAATTTGGGGAGGAAGTCCTGTAGGTATACCAGTAGGATCGTAAGAATTTTGCATATAATGCAAAAATCTGGGTAGATTCGGTTGTTGGTGTAGAGGCATGTAACCCATAGGGTTGTACTGGTTAAGGTTGTTCCCTTGAACAGGGACATTGGGTCTAACATTCAAACCCCAAATGGGATTGGACGGACCTAGATATGGTTGGTTTGTACTAGGGGATATGAAAGAGATAGCTTGAGGTTGTTGCCCCCCTGTCGGTTGAGGATTATTTTGGGTAAGATAGTTCCAATACTGGGCCAAGGCTGCATGTTTATTTTTTCCATAGGGTGGGGTAGGTGAGGGTTTCTCTCCAATTGGGGGTTGCATCCCAATTGGGATTTGACCTCCAAAAGGGGATTGCATTTGGCCCCCAGGGTGAAATTGTCTGCCAAGAGGAATCTGGTAATTAGGTGTGAAAGACTAAGTGGTGCCACTAGGGTCGGTTCCTCCAATGGGGGATGGATAAGACCCTCCGAAAGGGGGCTGAGGAAGTGTGGGAATAAAACCAGGAACAAGATTGTGCCCAGAATTAGTGGAGACTCCAGGAGTTTCAGATGGAACTTGGGTAGGATTGAGAATAGAAGCATTCAATGCATTATACCTAAGAGGAAGGGATGGGATTTTAATAGGTAAAAGTCATGTGCCAATAGTTCTTTGGCTGGCCACCGTATTTTGGGTGGGAATAGTCGTAGTATTGGGGATCATTGTAGAGTGAGCCTGCTAGAGAGGGGTGGTCAAATTGGGGCCAACTGATAGCATTTCTAAACCTGAAAAATAATAGCACATTGTCGTATTAAAATGGTCCAGGGGTATCGTGAATGTGTAAGATGTTTCGAGAGGTTTAGAGGCAAAGGGTATATTAACTTCTCTCTCTGAGGTAGGAAGGTTTTGTCCAGAAGTTGCTGTGTCGGTGGCTTCAAGAGGATCCTCGTCTAAGTGGGTGACAATCTCGGGAGGTAATACAGAGGTGTCAACAACAAGTTCTCCTATTGAATTGAGGCAAAGAACACGTCTCTCGTATCTAGGAGGTAGGTGAAAAGATTCTATAGGGTCAGAAAGAAGCCGAAAAATGTTTAGGGAATTAGTCCTTTATGGTTGTGAAGGTATGTTGTCCTGGATCTCATTGTGTTGAGGAGAAACTTCCAATGGGTTAGGAGGCAAGGGTTGTGAAACTTCTAGATCTTCCGAAGGTAGTCCCTACATCCTACATGAACGACGTGGAGGGTCAATATTGGCCAAACTAAAAATATGATGGAAGAAATCGATGGCCAACTACGTAAACAAACAACACTCGCGAGTACAATATAGGAATCAAAACCAAGCAAACAAGACCTTCCTATTCCAAAGTCACTATTTGGTGATAAAATCCAACATCGTGAAGTCGAGGCAAGAAGGGGCTGGGCTAGGGTGGAAAAATTACGTTGACAAACTTCTTAACGGACTTACACCCTGGTGCAAGCTCCCACACATAATCATGGGTATACCCTCCAAGGAGCCCGAGTGAGTCTGGCCAACGTCGATTCCAGGTACCGTGAATACTTTCCCCTCCACAATCACCTTGTGTAAGACCGTAAGGAAATAGGCTACTAAAGTTGCCACAAACAACGGTGATGCCTGGGGAAACAATCGACTGTCTGATCCACAAGCAAGGGCAGGGTATCTATCCCAAAATCAACTTGAGAGGTTTCCACTCATCATTGTGGGTATACCTTCAAGTGACCCCCATAATACGTGTAATCTCTACACTGAGATCAACAAAGTAGGGTGAGTAACTCTGCCAATCCTAATGCGACCTCAGGTTTGACCCTTGTGTGAGAAGGGCTTCTGAAGACAAAACATTGCAAATGGATTTGACCACTCCCTATCACAAGATACTATGGTGTGTTTTTTTCTTTAGAGAGTATGTCTCACTGCCTATTCCAAAGCTCTAGCCTAGCTAATGTTGGTGTAAAAGAGCCCTAGAAAAAGTTACTAGTTGAATTTTAGAGTTGCGCAATATTTTTAAAGGTTGTTGTTACGCAAGAGGGAGATGGGAATGAAACCAATGTTATGCGAGACTTGACCCAATAACGTGTAAATAGATATGAATGACACAAACTTTCGTTCGATGAATTCTATCTACAGTGGGGAGAAACAAATTTTCTGGAGCAATGTGAACTACGATGTACAATTCTGTTCTTTTAAATGCAGTACCAAACAATCATAAATGATATAATTTCACTATTTGTTCTTTTTCAAACTTTTTTGAATGCCAATATTTTATGTACAAATGATTGCCTAAAAGACTTTAATTTTTTCCTTTCGAAAAACCAAACAGGGATGGAACTAAGAAAGGATAAGCAATCAATAAAAACAAAACACTCAACAAGTACCCAAATCAATCTTTCAATGAAGATAAAAACACAAATTGACGAGAAAATGTCTCTTCAAATATGAACAAGAAATGTTTTTCTAATCATTAAGCAATCCAGAAGGTGTAACCAACCTATAATTCCAACTCCAAATGAAGAATTTTAATCGATCCAACACTCAGACACAAGTCTGGAGATTATATCCTTGTCAATAAAAAATAAAAAACAAGAATCGAAAAAAGATCAAAGAGAGGCATTTGATCTCTAAAATCAATCAAGACTAAGTTGAAACAATCAGAAGCACTCAAGAATTGGTATTAAAATCCCTTTCCATTTGACTGAAGAAAAAACTGGGCAATAGTAGATGTCAAGACCGAATCCAAAAGGTTTTCAAACGACGCTGCGAGCAGGTAGTATAACGCAATGTGAAAATGAGTGGTTTCCGCAGGCCAATAATAATGCAGGTCATGAAAATCCCATAATGAAACAAACCACCAGGGTGTGGAAATGGAAGGTTTATGTGGGCTACCAATAAGGTGCATTGCGGACTCGTTTCACAAAATAGAAAATTTTTCAAACTGGACAAAGGATCTCTGGAAAATTTTAAAGCCAGTGAGTCTAATTGGATCTCCCATAGACTTAGAGACTGAAACATAGTGCAAGAGATAGGCTATGAACGAATGGGAAACAAAAAACCATAATGAATTTGCACTCTCCCCAGTGGAGTCGCCAATTTTTTTAACGGGTAAATTAGTAGATGCAGACATGAACTAATCCCTCTAGATCCATCTATATCTAGAACAAAACAAGACGGAACACGATACTTTCCCTAGATTTCAACCATTGATTTTAACTACTAAAAAAGGAATAGATAGCATACCTTATGAATCTCTTCCTTATGTCTTTGTTGATCCTGCTTTACTCCGATGTCCCTATGAGATCAGATCTGCAATGGTACAAATAAACCAACACGAAAGAAACAGTAGTGAAATTCAATGACAACCTAAACATGTGATCAAGGAGTCATGTAATAAAATATCAATCATTTGATGGGAAAGAGACCTACCACCATATTATATTAATGAAAGTGAGAAGATACAACCAAATCGCCTTGATGTCGCAAGTTCCCTTTCAGTGGCCTTTTGTTCTGACACACACATATAGTTGTTCCAACATTTGCATGAAGATTTCTCTTAAAATCTTGATGGATGAATGGAGACCTCAGGCATCACTTGAAATAGAATCTTTCACATAGTCTTCAACCTATTCTTTCTTCAGTCTCTATGCTTCTTTATGCGTGTACCTCTAACCTTTTCCATGAGAATCCTATCATTACATAGGAGAATCTAAAGTGGTTAAAGAGATGAGGATGATCCCATCAAATCAGAGAAATCAGTAGGATTGTAACTATATGGACGCCACCTCATATTTCCAGAAGATTCAAATTCTAGAAGTTGTTATAACTTCTTCCCTCTTTTAGTTTTAAAGTGTCATTGCGACCTGCCTATATAGAAACCTACAAAAATCCCACAAGCTAGCTATAGTGTAGCATGCGGAAATCAGGGATTTCCACACGGTGTAAAAGGAGCAGCCTAGGGCGGCCTTCCAAAAATTCATCTTGCAAGGGTGGAAAGAGGTTTCTTTTCTCAGGCAAAAGATTATATTGGGAATCTGAACACATGTTTATGTAATCATCATCAGGGTGACCAAAATAATGTGTAACGGGTATGGAATTCCTTGACAATTTAGTTCTTAGTTTTTTCATGTACTCAAGCCTTTTTATTAGCATGTGGATATCTTCTAAATTAATACCCCTTTTCTCGATAAAGTTTTATTCTAAATGGTCCATAGATGTGATGCTAGCATCAGGGAGATCATCATACCATTTCCTAGCATTTCCATGAAGAGTGGCAGAGAAAAGTTTCATTTCCAAATCATCAACATCATCACTGATAGGGTGGACTTGAAATAAAGCTAAAAAATTATCCATGTGATCTTCGGTCCTAACCCCATGATTACCAATGAATATAGGGAGCCAATTTTCATACCTCAGAGGCATTTGTCGAGGGTAACCCATAATTTTACTCATATCTAAGAGTTTAAAATTACCTTGGTCCCATTAAGAAGCCATGATTGGTTTTGTCCTTAGTGTTGTCACCAAATATTTCTTCTAGGGATCATCAAATGGAAAAGAGGGAATCGCCCTCAGTGGACTCACCAGGTAATATTTGTGAAGTAAAGGGTTTGGATAAAGGCTTACCTAAAAATTGTCATTCGAGGAAAATTGAATCAATGTTCCATGGCAGTTGTGCCAAAAATGTTATCAAATAATCTATACTTTCCCACAACCTAAAGGAAAATAGGATTATATTGATGTAAAATAGAGTTATCCCTATCATTTTCACCCCAATAGGGTACCTATTTCTCTTTAGAAGGAAGAAAACCTCACTGCAAGGGAGACGTCCCAAGACCTAGTTGGTTTATAAAAGGCAGAAAGACATGGTGAAAACCCACCTCTCTCTCTAGGTTACTCAACAGAACAAGTCACTTGGGTAAAGTTTAAAGGGATAATGGAAAGTTAAAGTAGGTTTGTACCTTCCCTTTACCAATGAAACATCAAATGTCAGTAATTATAATTAGTGACTTCTTAGACAAATTATGTGTTGTTGGAACAAGTTATATAAAGATGAGATTATAGAAGCAACAATGTATCTTGAAAATTGTAAAATATGATGACATGACAAGATATAAAATGGCTTTCAAACTTGATAATACTTTGTCACTCACAATTTTCAAGATTAACACAAGTCAATAAATGACTTAAACAGTTGTCTGAACATTTATAAAAACATTAATTAATGATGATGAAATCAATGCAAAACCACCTCATAAAAGTATTATAATAAAGCAATAAGACGCTACTTCAATATCCACTTATTACAATTTTCTTAGCAAAAATGCTCAATGGCTTTTATGGATGATTTTAGGGATGTTAGGGGCTAAAATAGTGGTTGTAACAACAACTATGACAATGGTAAAAAATTCAGAATTTTCACTTTAGAAAGTAAATTAAACACACACTTTAACACTTATTCATAGTACCTTTCCTTTTACAAATTATTGGATGAGTTAGATGGTTATGAGGCTGATAAAATCTGCAAAATAACAGTTGTAGCAGTGATTATGACAACAACAACTTGGTTGTTAGTATATCTAGGTTAGTTTAGCAAGTTAGTTAAAGTTAGTAAAGTATCAAGTAGGGAATTGAGCTTGAAAGTTGATGATCATTGTCAAAGGACAGAGGAGTATGATTCGTTCATTTTAGGGGAAAATGGAGTCAATGTGGGTAGCTCCTTCTGTTGGAAGATTGGTTGTTGTCATTGATGTCAACCCTAGTCATGGGTTTTGGACTGCAAGATTGATGAAGGTATTTGGACATGAAGGAAAATGCACATGCAGATACAGCACCCATGGATGGATAGTATACATCATGTTGTTTCTAGTGGTATGTGGCACGCCACGTGGATCATCATGGTTGAGGAGAAATGAATTTTTGAAGATGACAGTGAATTGTACATGTAGGCCCTGGAGATAATTAAAGAAAAGAATTACAAAATAAGAAAGTGTCAGGTCATCCCTAATGTTAAAAGGAAGTGACATAAATGGTATAAATAAACATTATTATACATTCATTTGATACAAGTCAAATTTCAGAGGGAATAAGAAGTAATAGAAGGTCAGATTTCAAAGGAGGATGAAGTCTTTTGGTGATGTGTTCTAAGGTATGTTAATTTCAGGTCATATTACCATTTTTTCTATAACGTTTTTTCTAGAACGATTCAGATGGTGAAATTTCTATGGTATTGAGAATACAATTCAAGGTACCTCTGGTAAAAATTTCATCTCTTGATTCGCTATAATTATGGAGATACACTTTGTGGAAGATAGGGTTTGTGATCAGTACTGAAGCTAGTCAATAAACAGGTGTTCCGGGTAAAATAGTCATAACTTCTTCATACAAAATCCAAATGAAGTGGGAGCACTTCCATTGGAAATAGTACGGATTGTAGTTTCTTGTGTGAGAGTTTTAGAATCGGATGTTAAATATTGATTGCGGGGCATGCTGTACAAGTTGGCTCTTCTGAACAGACCATAATTGAATTAAGTCTACCATTCTTTCTATAACCTCTTTTTGGGGAGGATTCGAGTGAAAATTGGAGGCGTTTCAGAGAATACATTAAGTAATATTATCTACAGGATTAGAGTACTCCAAGAATTGAAGAGTTGCAAAAACTGAAGAAGTCTCAGGAAGCATTATCAGGTTCTATGTGATGATTCATTGATGGTGATGATTTAATGTAAAGTTTTATTATATCTCATATATTCTTGGGTGGAAGGAAGGGGAAAGGATCAAGAGTTCAAATCTCTCTTGATATTGGAGGATTGTATCTTCCTCTTGGATGTTTATCCCTCCCTTTACATTTGGAAGTTGTAGCTACCTTTGGAAGTCATTACTTCCCTTGAACAAAAACTATTGATTATTTCTCATATATTGTGCATGGTGTATTGTGGTGTATTTGTGTAACTCTTATACTATTGATCATTGCTCATTGTATGTAATTGAATGGTTTAAGTATAAGTTGAAAAAGGTTTTTA
>JASDQU010736284.1:231715-244895 GCA_032191745.1 Picea mariana | reverse complement strand
ACACCCATGGATGGATAGTATACATCATGTTGTTTTCGGTGGTATGTGGCACATCACGTGGATCCTCATGGTTGAGGAAAAATGAATTTTTGAAGATGACAAAGTGAATTGTACATGTAGGCCCTGAAGATAATTAAAGAAAAGAATTATAAAATAAGAAAGTGTCAGGTCGGCCCTAATGTTAAAAGGAAGTGACATAAATGGTATAAATAAGAATCATTATACATTCATTTGATACAAGTCGAATTTCATAGAGAATAAGAAGTAAAAGAAGGCCATATTTCAAGGGAGGATGAAGTCTTTTGGTGATGTGTTCTAAGGTATGTTAATTTCATGTCATCTTACCATTTTTGCTATAAATTTTTTTCTAGAACGATTCAGATGGTTAAATAGCTATGGTATTGATAATACATATCAAGTTACCTTTAGTAAAAATTTCATCTCTTGATTCGCTATAATTATGGAGATACACTCTGTGGAAGATAGGGTTTGTGACCAATCCTGAAGCTAGTCAATAAACATGTGTTCAGGGTAAAACAGTCATAACTTCTTCATACAGAATCCCAATGAAGTGGGACGGATTCCATTGGAAATAGTATGGACTTTAGTTTCTTGTGTGAGAGTTTCATAATCAGATGTTAAATATTGAGCGCGGGGCATGCTGTACAAGTTGGGTCTTCTGAACAGACCATAATTGAATAAAGTCTACCATTCTTTCTATAACTTCTTTTTGGGGAGGATTCAAGGAGTGAAAATTGAAGGAGTTTCAGAGAATACATTGAGTAATATAATATATAGGATCAGAGTACTCCAAGAATTGAAGAATTGCAGAAATTGAAGAAGTCTGAGGAAGCATTATCAGGTTCTATGTGATGATTAGTTGATGGTGATGATTTAATGTAAAGTTTTATTATCTCTCATATATTATTGGGTATAAGGTAGGGGCAAGGATGGAGAGTTCAAATCTCTCTTGATATTGGAGGATTGTATATTCCTCTTGGAGGTTTATCCCTCCCTTTACATTTGGAAGTTGTAGCTACCTTTGGAAGTCATTACTTCCCTTGAATCAAAACTATTGATTATTTATCATATATTGTGCATTGTGTATTGTGGTGCATTGGTGTAACTCTTATACTATTGTTCATTGATCATTGGATATAATTGAATGGTTTAAGTATAAGTTGAAAGAAGTTTTAAAATTGTACTTGATACTGATTCACCCCCCTCTCAGTATCAACACCTTCTAAGTATGCAAATTAATGATGATACAAAAAATTATAAGAGGGAAAAAGTCTAGGAGGAGTAGCAACTTAAGTCCTCCTATATTTTGACCTTAAGAGACAAAGTTCTAGGGTGTAGGAACTTATAGGATCTACCACATTTCTCTCTGTATCCTTTCTATGGAGTAGAATATATGCATACCTCTAGAGTGATAACAATTTAGGGCTCTAGGGTTTCACTAGTTACTAGATCATTTTAGTGAAATCTTGGCAAATAAAAAGTAATAAAGTAGCAACTTAAGTTTCTTACTTCAAGAATTAAATACACCATGCAATTTCATAATCTTGTATGAGAAAATAAAACCATACCCTAAAAATTTCAATACATGGAAAAATGCATATTCTACTTACTTGCACCAAGAATAATCATGAGTATACCATGCAAGATCACCATAAAACTCTAAAAAATGATCCAAGTTGTAAAAACAAGCATTAAACAAGAGTGGTGCCTCACAATTTCATACAATAACCCTAATAGGGTGCAAATTTTAGACCTCTTGTCTCCAAGGACAAGTTATGATGAAAATGAATGTGACTTTCTGCTTATTTATAGAAAAATTGACCTAAAATTAATTTAAGCTCACAATTATTGGGTCGACCTTGCCAGTTTTTTACACAAATTAAATATTGAAAAAATAAAATTAATTTGCATCTAAGAATCACTCTACAGATGACATCATTCCCCTTTAGGGTGACATTGATCCCCAAGTATGGAACACTATGAAGAGAAGGTGAAACATTGGGCCTCCAAAGGCTTGAAACCCTGCCCACATGTGCAAATACCTCATACATTTCATCCAAGATGATAAGAACAGCTCTAGATTACATCTAGGGTACCTAGGATGACATCCATGGCCCTCAAGGGATAACGTCCATGTGGGAGGAGAAAGATCCTCTGGGTCTAGCTCTGCCAAGGTGCCTCCAAAGGCAATATCCTTCTTTCTCCCAATGCAAGTTTTCAATCCTCGTCATTCACCTTGGCTGGGGTCTCAACATCCATAGGTGAGCTTTGAGCCCTATGAAGGTCTAAGCTAATCATTCCCTCATGTGCACTTGTCAACCGGGAAAGGTTCTACAGCAACAAGAAGTACGTCCTCTAGGGCTTCATAAGTCACAACGATCATAGCATGTAAATCACATAAAATAATTAAATTACCCAAACATGCACATCAAGCCCCCCTTAGCCCTAAACAAATGCTCAAATACATTATGAAATTTGTCAAGTTAGGTTTGGAGAGGTTTCGAGGGCGTCTTATTGGGCTAACCTCTTTTAATTTTGGGGTGTTTCCTAGGTGGAGACTAGCACAAGCCATGTAAGTGTATAAGGTGGCATTGGGTAAATATTTGGGCATGGGGTGAATGTGATAACAATGAAATGTAAAGTCTTAGCTATGGGTTCCTTTGTATAGGGTGAGTTGCACCTTGTCATGAATGAAATTGTTTCCTAGACCATTCATTTCCTTTTACTAGATTAGCTTTATTTATTTTTCTCTTTTTCTCTTGTTCTTCAAGGAAGTAGTTGACGGACACTGTCCTGGATTGATGACCAGAGGTGACAACATTATCCACAATAATTTCATAGAAATGAGAAGGTTGGATCGTGATGAGACCCCATTTCTCTTGGATATGCCACTAAGAGACACTACCCTGGCTTGGTTACCAGATAGGTGGTAATGTCATACCGCTACATTCCCATGGTCATCATAGGTTGGTTCGTGATGAGACCTCCTATCCATTAACTAGTAACTCGAGTTCTTATGTTATCTTATAGGTCCTCTTTTATTACTGAGATGTTTTTCAATGCTTTCTCAAGGATCTATGGGTGAACCATCTCGAAGGTTTCAACATTGTATTTTAACTCTTGCCAACTCCTTTTATCCTATGGAAATTTAACCCGTTCTTCCCACGAGGTAAGGTACAACCCTTCCTAGTGTATCCAATCCTAATTACCAAACAAGGATGGGGTAGATGAAAGGAATAAATATGGAAAGTGGTAAGAATGGATGGAAGAGACGATGAATTTTCTACGCGGATCCACCTAGTAGAAACCCATCCTAAAGGGAAATCAACTTAGTAGGACACCATGTCACCCTTCCAGGTATGAACTAGGCAAAGAGAGTAATTTCCAAGAAGACATAATGAAATTGAATAAGGATTCAATACAACATATTCAAGTACTTCAAAAATTAGAGTGATACATACCACGATACCCAGGCTCATTACCTCATGGAGCAAGACTCACCGCTACTTCAGGACCATGCTAGTGTGAAGGATACTATTGTTGGTGATAAGTGGAATGAAATGAAGAAAAGAGGGAGCCTCTGGGGGCATGCTCAAGTCATTTGTCTTTTTTTACTCCATGTCTAGGACATGTGGGCCTCAAGACATGATCTCCTTAGTTATCCCTAGGCTAGGGGATAACAAAGCCTTTCGGCAGTTCAGATATTCGACGATCCAGGAGTTTTTTGTTGTGTTGTTTGGTGGAGGGATATCAAAAGCCCAAAGTCTCAGATTTAATATCCATTGTAGATTCCAAGAAGAGAAAGAATATCCCCTCTAGTCATTCAATCAAGGGACGATTCAAAGATGACCGTCGTGAGTTGACAGATTGGAAGGATAGGGTAATACCCACAGTGGTCGGTCACGCCACTTTATGACTGATTTCTTCCTCTAACCACTCTAGGTAAATTATGGTAAATTTTGGCGAGTGTACACGGAGAGTCGTAGTCCCGGAGCTCCAAAAAATAACTTTTACTGGCCAACGCGTCAGGGTAAAAGGGATAGCACCTATGGTTTAAAACCGACGAGTAAAGGGGATTCGTATAAGATCCCAACATGTTTTTTGTTAAGTCTGCAACATAATTTAATGGACCTGTGTGTTAGAGAATGATCCAACATGTATCTAAGAGCGGTATTGGGCTCCAGAGGAAGATACAGACACCGAGAGGTCGCCCTTTTGCATCATCTATGATTCCACCACAATCATTGTCAGTGTATCCAATAATTTTGAAATCTTATGAAGTATAATACATAATGTCAAAGTCTTTTTTTCCATTTATATATCTCAGAATTATTTTACATGCCTTTCAATGGGATTCTTTTGGAGTTTCCATGAACCTTGAAATTAGGCTCACTCCATACATAATATTAGTTGTTGTTTCTATCAGATACATAACGATACCTAACATTGTTTTAAACAATGTGGGATCCACCTTGGACCCTTCATCTTCCTTACTTAACTTTAATCATGTTATGACAGTTGTTGGGGATGCCTTGGAATTTGTCATGTTGAATCTTTTTAAAATTTCATGCGCATATTTAGATTGTGAAATACCACACTTGGACATGTGAACTTCAATACCCAGAAAATATCTCATAAGCCCCAAATCAGTGATTTCAATGTCATCCTTCATGTCTGACTTAAATTCTTCTATGCCAAAATCACCTGTAAAAATCAAATCATCTACATATAAGACAACAATTATCATATTACCTTGTTGATTTTCTTTCATGTACAAAGTTGTCTCACATTCACTTCTTTTAAATCGATTCTGTGTGAAATAGGAATCCATGTCACTGTACCAATCTCTAGGATATTTCTTTAACTAATATAGTGCTTTCTTCAACTTGTATACTTTGTTTTCTTGTCCCAAAATCTCATAGCCTTATGGTTGTTCCACATACACTTCTTATTTAAATATCCATTCAAAAATGATGAATTTGCATCCATTTTATAAACAAGCCATTTTTTTTGCGCAATAATGGCTAACATAGTTCTGACTATGTCCATGTGTGCAAGAGGAGAAAATGTTTCATTGAAATCAATTCTAGGTTGTTGTGTAAAACCTCTTACAACTAACCTTGCCTTATTCTTCTGCACATTTCCTTTGGCATATTTCTTGGTTTTATAAATCCACTTGACACTTATCACATCCTTATATTCAGGTACATCTACCAACTTCCATGTCTAATTATTCTCTATGCATCTAAATTATTCATCGATGGATTGAGCCCATACAACATGTTTGACAACTTCTTCAAAAGTCAATGGATCATATGTTTGTGAAAACAAAGAAAAAAATGAAAATGAATTTGCTATGTCAACATTATAGATGTCACACAGACTTCTTTTCTTCTTTGCTAATAAACTTGCTAATGTTGGATATGGATAAGTAGAACTACTTGGACTTGTTTCTAGAGTTTGTTGTGCTCTAGGTGTGAACTATGCACCTGCAAATCTCACTGGAGTAGTTTGTGTTGTGATTTGCATCACAGTTCCATGAGTAGAAGGAACTACACACTAATTTATAACTGGTGTTTGAACCAATTCATCCTCTGTGTCATCGTGACCCATAGAATTAATCATTCTAACTGTCCTTTCTATGCTTCCATCACATGCTTTATTCTTCACAAATTGAACATCGCCACTGATTATGACTTTCCTTATAATAGGATCATATAGTTTGTATGATTTTGTGTCTTCATAATATCCAACAAATACACATTTTTGTCCTATTTTGTCTAGCTTCTTTCTCAACTCATATAAAACATGTACGTATGTGACACAATAAAAAAAAATTAAGTGTGCCACATTATGCTTCAGACGTGTCCAGGCTTCTTGAGGAACTTTATTTTTCACACTCCTTGTTGGGAATCTATTCATCAGGTATACTTCATTTTCTACTGCCTCAACCCAACACTCGTTTGACAAATGTTTGGTTGCCAACATATTTTGCACCATTTCCATGATGGTTCGATTCTTTCTCTCTATGACACCATTCTATTATGGTCTATACCACACAGTGAATTGCTTGTAGTGCCATAAAATTTACAAAAGTTTTGAAAATATCTTGAAACATATTCACCTCCTCTGTCAGTTCTTAGAACCTTTATGTAATAACCACTTTGCTTCTCCATAATTGATTTGAACTGCTAAAAACAACCCAATGCGTCAGATCTATGTTTTAGGAAATAAATCCATGTTTTTCTTGAGAAATCATCAATAAATGTTAGAAAATATGTATTTCCTCCTATAGATGATGTTTGCATTAGTCCACATATATCTAAATGTGCAATTTCCAATGGAGCTTTTGCTTTGCATGATTTTCCAACTGAAAATGATTCTTTGTGTTGCTTTCCAAAGATGCATCCTTCACATATTATTTCTCGGTTTTCAATTAATGGAAAACATTTTACCATATCTTTTTTATGTAGAAACTTCAGACCTACAAAGTTTAAATTTCCAAATATGAAATTCCATAGCCAAGAATCATCTTGTACAATAGATTGGAATGCTTCCTGCATCTCTGTACCATTGTCTTTGTTTCCTTTAAAACTCTGCGCACTACCTTATCCTTCCTTGGAACTATGCACACTTACTTCTTTCATTTCTACTTTGAATCCAATGTCAGAGTGCACATATTTTGTGTCACACACAACTTGCGCTGTATTTTTCTTCATGGTTGGATTCAATGTCAATGGAAACATTATGTTTCTTATCATCTAAATTATTCCAATAAGTTGATTGCTTGGATATCTATCCATACTAACAAAGTGATTATCTGCCATGTAAATTGTGTATTGTTTCTACAACAGTTGTCATATTCTCATCAAATTATGCTTTAGACCATAAACATAATATACATCAGGTGTGACTTTTTTTCCTCCTTGTTTAGTTAAAATGTTAATATTGCCTTTGCCTAAGACAATGACTTGGATCTCTATTCCAAGTGTAACTTTAGTTTGGACTGTCTTATCCAAACTAGAAAACAACTCTAAGTTTGCTGTCATGTGATTACTACAACCTGAATCTAAATACCATATGTCACATGGAATTTCTTGAGAAACATTGCGTTCAACTGGTGATACTATAGGAATTGCTTCAACGCATACCATCAACATAGGATTGGAGGGAGTATTTGTAGTGTTTGATTGATCTTCACCTTGATTTTTCTGATTATATTGTCTCTTCATGCACTCATATGCATAATGTCCACACTTTTTACAGTAATAGAACTAAATCTTTGATTTATAAAATTATGATTAGTTGGTTGACTATTATTTGGATTTTGACTTCCACGAGTCTTTGTAGGACTGTTAATTTGTCCACCTCTAGCAGAACTCCTTCCTTTTCATCTAGAGTTATCTCATCCCCTTCCTCTTCCACAACTTATAGATGACTTCATGGAAAATGTATTTTCTAATGACATATTTGACCTATTTAATACATGTTCATGATTAATAAGGGAAGCTTGCATGTCATCTAGACTAAATTGGCTCATGTCTTTGTTCTCTTCTAAAGTCACAACAACAACATCAAATTTAGGAGGAAGACTCCTAAGTACCTTCTCAACAACCTTCCTATCTTCTATGGTTTCTCGATCAGACTTAATCTAATTTATCGGGACAATAACATGGGTGTAAAATGAATCTACTGAATTTGTGTCTTTCAATGACAGAGTTTCAAAATCTCTAATAATAATTTGTAGCTTTGAAGTATAGACTTTGTCCATACCTTGAAAAGAAGTTTGTAACATGTCCCATGCTTTCTTGGCTTTCTTTGTTGATGCAACTTTTGGGAGTATGATCTCATGCATGGCTTGATGTAGTAAAGCATCATCTTTCCATCTTTCTTCCTCTGATCTTTCAAGGAATCATTATCAACTTGTTTGAGTGTATTGTATGTTGGCTCATATGATGGTTCCACATAGCCATTTTTCACTATCTCTCATAGATATCAACCCCGAAATAGTGGCTTCATGGTCAAGGACCATAGCTCATAATTTTTTCCTGTGAAAGTGGGAGATTGCCGATTTGAAGTAGAAGCCAAATTTTCACTTTACAATAGAACTTCTATGCTTGAAACTTACTCTGATCAATCTAATCTGATAGAACCTACTCTAATAGAACCTTCTCTGATACCAAATCTCGGATCTACAACGCGCAAAGAAACTCTACACAACATAGTGACAAATACTGCGCACCACAAAACTTTGTGACTGAACTCTCGAGACTTATCACGCCGATCAAATACTGTGTGTTGTGATTAAAACACATAATAAACAATTTTCGTCAACAAAATCAACATTATGATATACTTAGCATATAAAATATGAAGTTAGGCTTGTGCATAAACATAAAGAAGATATTTTTAGGATGATTTAGCACTGTAGAATTCAAAAAAACTTCAACACAAAGATCAACACAAAGATAACTTTAATATATTATGAACTTACATACTACAATACTATGTCAAGCTTATGCTTCAACAAATTCTGAACAACTTCTGCAAACTTGTAGAACCAGAGCTTGTGCTCTCAGACTTCTCACACTCCTCATGGTTTTTGTTGCTCGCTAACTCACGTGTATGTTCTCTCTGTTCTGTATGTCTTTGATTACTTACATACTTGGACATACAAAGGCTCAAACTGAGACTTCATGTAGAAGCTAACCAACTCAAACATTAAAGACGACAATAAATTTCGACTAGCAACATGGCTCAAAAAATACAAAGATTGAATAACTCAACTCTTGCTTGACGTAATGACTTTAAACTCTAATCTCTAGGATCTCTCTCATATTCTAGATGCTCTTTCTTTGGCTCTCTTATTTATCTTTCTTGTGACACTTCTTACATTTGCATTTGTGTGACTCCAGTTCTCACAATAAAAATGGATAACAACAATCTAAAACATTTGAAAACCAGGGGCAATAATCTACTTGTAGTTCTTCACATGTACTCAGGAAACGGCCATTCAAGTTAAAGCGAAAACTATGACAGATAGAGACATGTTTTCCGTGTATTGCAGGCACTCTTTGAGGCCGCCATTATCAAGCTCTTCCATGTACAAAACTTTTACACTTGTTTGCTGTGGCCTCATTCTGTGTACTCGCATTAATCATTACATGAGACCTTTTGAATAACCGAGGACAATCTTTGTTACTCTTAATTTGATATGCACAAATTCAGTTTGCTTGTAATTTTGTCCCCGTTAAATTTCATATCATTTTTATTTTCTGTGAAATTAAAGTATTTATTTTACAAGAAAATTGGAACTTTAATAAAAATAGTTTATATAAACATAATTGCGGAAGAACTTGAGGTTGGATGTATTAACCTGTTATAAAAGTTCATATAAATTTTTTTTCACTATATATTATATAACTAAAAATATAATTTAATGATGTAGATTATATTTTTGAATTCCAAAAATATAATTTAATATGTAAATTATATTTTTGACATTAAATCAAAATCATTATGTTTGTTAATGAAAAAGTGATTACTCCCTTGTAATGGTTTGAATTTTTTAATTAATGTTTTTTATATCATACAAAACATCTGAAAACCAGTTCATTATATTTGTTAACTATCTTATTATGGCTTTGATTCTTATATAAAACTCTTATTATATTTTTGACATTTATATAAAACATCTGAATTTCTTCAAATCAGTGTAAGAAATTCAAACTATTACACCCATTTAAATGATTGCTCCCTTTTTGACAATCGCTCTCTCATTAACAACTAAAAGTTGTAATCACATTATGTTTGTTAACAACGTCATTATGTATTATATATTTCACATTATATAAAACATATGAAAACCAATAGAAATAATTTACATGGGGTATTCGTTCCATATGAGTGATTGGAATTGCAGTCAACAGAAGGGTGTAAATGTCTCACATATGTCATTAAGAAATTCAATCGAAGCTCCAAACTAAGAAGACCATGTTTGGCCTGTTCCTTTTCTCAACGGTTATTAATTATATTGATTATTTGAGACAAAGTTGGCCTGCAAAATCCTCAAAGGCGCGTCTATCTTTGATATATGCTATGTTCTTGCAAAATCTCCAATTAAATAAATGGGGTTAGGATTTTTTAATTAGTGTTAAGGTAAACTATTACCATTTTCCATATCATGACATTGGGATTTTAGTGTTATTAACATTCAAATGCTTTTACTATTGTTTTTTTGAAAAGTGGAGTAATTCAAATATAATTGGGATTTAATGTCTATTTAGAGATTAAACAAATTATCAAGAAAACAGATTTTTCAAATAGAAAACAAATAGAAAGTACACACATCCATATTAATATTTCAATGGTGTGTCAAACCTAAAAGAGTATTTAACTTGACAATTGGGTAAGTATTAATATTTCAATGGTGTGTCAAACCTAAAAGAGTATTTAACTTGTCAATTGGGTAAGTAATTGATAGGTTATTCAGGAATGGGAATGTCTAATATTTCTATCTTGTCAGGATTCATAATGAAATAGTATTTAACTTGTCAATTGGGTAAGTAATTGATAAGTTATTCAGGAATGGGAATACTGAATATTTCTATCTTGTCAGGATTCATAATGATTATGTTACAAGGTTAAATTATTAAGAAAATAGAATTTTCAAATAGAAAACAACTAGAAAGTACACACATCCATATTAATATTTCAATGGTGTGTCAAACCTAAAAGAGTATTTAACGTGTCAATTGGGTAAGTAATTGATAGGTTATTCAGGAATGGGAATCTTGAATATTTCTATCTTATCAAAAATTTCTAGGATTCATAATGATTATGTTACAAGGTTCTTCTTCTATACATGATTGTCGTAGATTGATATAAAGGATGGTGAAATAAAATTCTATAATATAAAATTTTGTATTGGTGTTGTCTCTATGATTATGTTTTTAACTTACAATGTAAACTAAAAAATAATTTTGAAAATTTAACTAGTAAGTAACTCTTGTATTGTTAATGGATCATTTTCATGGAACCTATAAGGTACTAGGACAAAATTCTATTTTTATTTGTATCTTTAGATAAGGTGCTTTGTAAGCATGAGATGTAAGGAGGATCTCTTGGTCATCTAGATGAACTTTCTCCCTGAGTAGTACTAATTAAGTATTTCAAATTCTTATGGCAAGTTAGACTATTGAGCATGTAATTATAGATAAATAGACAATGATTTATATATTGAACATTGAATTCTTAAAGGTCCCGATGCACAAAATGAAGATATAAGAACACAAAATTATACCTACCTTGATGTGTCCATGTGATGGGTTGCTAGGAAATAAATTTAAAGTAGGGAATTAGGAACAATGTTGAAAGTAATATGTAAATTTAATGTAATCATGTGTTCATTAATTTTATAATCAACTTAAGTTGATGAAGCAAAGGATTCGATATAATGATCAGTCACCTATGTTCTTGTTTTTTAACATGACCATAAATCAACAAACCACTTGTTTTTACTTGGTAGCATGGCATTTTTCCATGGGATAAGATTAAGAATAAATGGTCTTTTTACTAACATGAGATTTTTTTATAAAATAAGATTCAAGGATCATAAATCAATAAACCATTTTTTCCTATTTCCTAAAATAACATTTTTCCATTAAATAAAGAATAAATGAGCCTTTTCTAACATAACATGAAATAGGATTAAAATGATTTGTTCTTATTTTAGCATAACATTTTTCAAATAAATTAAAAAAGATAAATGAACATCCACCCAAAAAATATTGACCTAAAAGGAAAACATTATTAACGAGAGGACTCAACCTTCATTTCAATTTCATCCTATACTTTGATTGAACTTCATTTCAATTTCCTCCGATAGTTTGATTGATGACTCCTGAAATGATATGGACCGCCGGATCAAAGGAGGGTGGATCAGGCGGTTGAAAAATGATTTTAGCAAACCTTAGAGTGGATTAGGTAGGAGGACTGATTGACGACAAGGGTGGCATATTCGCAAACTCGTTTGACAACTTTGCTCTCAAACTTAGGATGCGTGATGCTTTATTGACCATCAAATTGAGAATTTCTTTGAGAATATCAATTTTTTTTTGCAGATCTTTCCATATTCTAACTCTATTTCCTCTTCGTACCTTTTACACTAACCACCTCCCTGGCTCATTCACAAATCTTTCCATATTCTAACTCTATTTCCTCTTTCTACCTTATACACCAACCACTTCACTTTCAATGGGAATACTCTAGAGCCCAAACTAGATGACAAAGCCTCTCCATAACCTTTACCTTTTTTCTAATCCAATCTTCCATTGTCTCCTATGATACATTATTTTTCTCCAACCACCTTTACTTTGCATGAATCTGAACGAACGTTTTGTTGTCAATGCATGTCCAAACAAGTATATATTCTCCAAACCCCATACTCCTTCCTTTTATAGGTCTGAAATTTTTTTCCACTTTGTCAACTGGATTTTTTTTGGATCTATAAAATTTTTCCAGATTTTTTTTTATTTTTTCTAGTTTTCCTCTCTATCCTTTCTACTATTAATTTCACTAACGTTAACCTACTTCTCCTTGATAAGTACATATAACACCAATTAATCACCCTTCACCCAATTTTTTCATAAATCCAAAACCAATCTTCAAAATTATATAAATATATTGTCATTAAGTTTTAGGTAATCCCAATGTTAAAAGGAATTCATGTAAAACGCAATACTAGTACAAATTTTCTTTCTGATTCTTTGTCAAGTCCATTAAATAAAATTGACAACTAATGAACATTCAATTCCATCTTCTTAACTTTGCAATTAAGATCTACATTTTTCTTAAACTTTACATCGTGCTTTCTAATCCAAACAGAATCTAGAACCCCTTGCAGCATAGAAAATCTTGGATGGTGAACCATTTCTCAAGACTGCAAGTGACAGTAAAGATAAGCATTTCATTATTCAATAGAACACATGAATTTATTATTGTTGGCCATTTATTAAAGACATTTTAGTTGTTTTTATTGCTTCATGAATTTGTATAGAAAACCAAACTACTCTTTCTATATAAAAAAATATTTAAAAATAATATTTAACATGTGTAAAATAAAAATTGATTACACTTCTTTTTCTTGTTTATTGTGTTA
>JASDQU010736284.1:215344-231665 GCA_032191745.1 Picea mariana | reverse complement strand
TTTTTTTGCAGATCTTTCCATATTCTAACTCTATTTCCTCTTCGTACCTTTTACACTAACCACCTCCCTGGCCCATTCAAAAATCTTTCCATATTCTAACTCTATTTCCTCTTTCTACTTTATACACCAACCACTTCACTTTCAATGGGAATACTCTAGAGCCCAAACTAGATGACAAAGCCTCTCCATAAGCCTTGACCTTTTTTCTAATCCAATCTTCCATTGTCTCCTATGATACATTATTTTTCTCCAACCACCTTTACTTTGCATGAATCTGAACGAACGTTTTGTTGTCAATGCATGTCCAAACAAGTATATATTCTCCAAGCCCCATACTCCTTCCTTTTATAGGTCTGAAATTTTTTTCCACTTTGCCAACTGGACTTTTTTTTGGATCTGTAAAATTTTTCCAGATTTTTTATTTTTATTTTTTCTAGTTTTCCTCTCTATCCTTTCTAGTATTGATTTCACTAACGTTAACCTACTTCTCCTTGATAAGTACATATAACACCAATTAATCACCCTTCCTCCAATTTTTTCATAAATCCAAAACCAATCTTCAAAATTATATAAATATATTGTCATTAAGTTTTAGGTAAACCCAATGTTAAAAGAAATTCATGTAAAACGCAATACTTGTGCAAATTTTCTTTCTGATTCTTTGTCAAGTCCGTTAAATAATTGACAACTAATGAACATTCAATTCCATCTTCTTAGTTTTGCAATTAAGATCTACATTTTTCTTAAACTTTACATCGTGCTTTCTAATCCAAACAGAATCTAGAACCCCTTGCAGCATAGAAAATCTTGGATGGTGAACCATTTCTCAAGACTGCAAATGACAGTATAGATAAGCATTTCATTATTCAATAAAACACATGAATTTATTATTGTTGGCCATTTATTAAAGACATTTTAGTTGTTTTTATTGCTTCATGAATTTGTATAGAAAACCAAACTACTCTTTCTATATAAAAAAATATTTAAAAATAATATTTAACATGTGTAAAATAAAAATTGATTACACTTCTTCTTCTTGTTTATTGTGTTAATGATTTTTTTTTTTAAACGATGTGAATGATAATTGATTTTAGATTTTTTTTTCAAAATTTACCATGTAGTAGAAATTAAAATCAAAGAAAAAACCAAATGATGAAGTTACTATGGACATATTAGCTTTAGAAAACAGTAAATAAAGATATATATTGGGTGAACTCGAACTATTTCTATAAAAGAAAATTGAAGTGTGAAAATAGTCCTCGTGAATTAGTACACATGTGAAAACAAAAGAAGGGCATCTTCAACAACCCGGTCGAGAAGATCCTTGGCCACTAGAAACTGTCTTTTCGTGTCAGCCGCAGGTATTTGTTCATTTAACACTCTCGACACTAACACCCAAACACTCTGCTAATCAATTCAGATTTGTAACAGCTTCCACTCCCGGCTCATAGTTTCCAGGCCTTTGGCACCACCCATGACCACCCTCGTCATGGCTGCCGCGGTGGATGAATATGGTGTTTTACGTATCCCGTCATGGCTGCCGCAGTGGCAGGTCAGATGAATATGGTATTTTACGTGGAAGCAACGACACGGCCTTTCCCGTCGCGGGATTGAATCCTTTACGTGGTCAACTCAGATTTTTTTTTTTATGATTTCCATGCTCATCTTTCAGAATATGCAGAGATCCAGTGGATTCCGTTAAGTTGTCGTGCATGTAAATGACCATTTTCATCTCACCTTCCCCGGCAGCAGCCATGATATGGGTGGCCATTCCAAGCAGGGATAAAAATCGAAGTCGTCATTGCCTGTCAGGAGGCCTTCAGCCCGCCATAGAAGGTTATAATTTTTTTTTTCATGGAAATAAAATTTAAAATAAATAATTAGTACTTAAATCTGAAATAAAGATTTTTCCAAAAAGTTTAGTTGAAGGGGAAATGAATTTATTATAATATGTTTTAATTATCATTATTTTTATACACGGAAATGATCAATTTTTCGTTATATAATAGTATTGAAAAGAAAAAATGTTATCATATTTATAGAATAAAATCCCATTATCATTGAGTTTATGTCTATGTTAGTATTATTTAGCATACATGTATTTCCTATTTATTTACTTTAAAAATTATGTTTAATTCAATCTACATACATTTTTAGTTTTACATAGTTTATTCTTAAAAACTACAACTTTGAGCCACCTACTGATTTACTGTGATAGAGGTTTGAGGAGACATTGACGATTTCAGTTACTGTAGCATAGGTCAACGGAGACATTGACGATGGCTTCAAGGGTAAGGCTGAATTTGCAAAAAAAAATACAAGTCAAACTCCAACAAACATTGTTCTTAAGGGTTAGAATTTTTTTATTAAATCTCATTGTTCTTAATTGTATATGAACATATACATTCTTGTAGAAGTGCATGCATTTCATTTAACCCTTCAGCTTCTACTTCTTGTATTTTGCTTTTCTTGCTATCTTGTAGATTTTCATTGGACAATTTGGATATAGTTGAATTTTTTTTGTACATATTAGACTGATTATTGACCAGGGGGAGAAAGCAATAGCTTGGCAATATAATAGATGTAATGTCAATATTGATCAATAATACTCTCTAGGTTGTTGAATACAGTGAATGATTATATTTTAGGATTATAATTATTGTGAGTTAAGATTAATGAGTTAATTAACTATAGCTTGGATGGTTGTGAGGATTATCCTCCTCATCTTGGTTTAATTAAACTTTTATCTTTTATATTTTATTTGAAAATATAAAATGGATTTCAATAAACCAAACTTATAATAAAACTTGGTTTGTTATATTTTTTTATCATCATGCAAGCATGAGTGAAATGATTTTGCAACTCCTACTGTCATCTAATAAATATTTGATCTTCTCACATTCCCAATCATATGGGAAGGACATAGTTCTTTTTCTTAATTTCAAATTGTGGTTATTGTCTATTTTTTTTTTCTGTGTGGAAGTAATGACTAGTCAAAATTGTCATCTGTGTGGAAGTAATGACTTGTCAAGAGCTAGATTTTCTACCATTAATAGATTGTCAGATAATCATTTTATATATCAAATTCTGATATAAAACTATGTAAACCCTTATAATTAAAATTTAACCCTTAGCCTTAAATTTAAAGCCTGGAACCTATCTGCCGGGAAAACAAGCTGTTACTAGTATTAATTGATTAGCACAGTCTGTCTGTATTTGTGTGTGCGCCTTCTTTAACAACTGGTTCAAGATGCCTTTGTTTTCACGTTTGTACTAATTCATTATGAATATTCAGACTTTTCTCTCTTCATAGGATTAGCTAGCTAAGGTTCAGCCCAGATATATTTCATAATTACGTCATCATTTGGCCTTTCTTAGTTTTTATTTCAACTAAATACGTAATCATTTGGTCTGTTCTTGGTTTTAATTTCAACTGATCATAACTGTGATACCCGGTATGTACCAGGCAATCCACTTTTGGCGAGAATGCTCGTCTCTTGCATGTAGGATCACGCTAGCGTCGACCTAGGGTCCCATATATTGCAGTAATAATGCAGGCTCTTTGAGGCTAGCGGGAATGCCTGTTTCGTGTTTAGTTTGTCTCTGTCTTTAGACTCTCAAAATTGAAAGCAATATAACCTCTTTTGGTGGTTTTTGGTTTTACTTTTTCATATAACATTTAATTAAATATGGATGAAATATTTTTAGTTATCTATGATTTCAACTATTAATTTCAGTTTATGTGTTTACTTTTTCATATTTACTTTATCATATCTGAAAATCACTATGTTAATGAAGTGATTACCATGTTTAAATGATTAACAAGATTTCTAATATAATTAATTATATAATTAACTTGGTAATGGACTATGTGTACTAAGCCATGATTGTCTTTTCAATTAAACTGAGCAATGCCACCTCTGAGTCATTTCAAATTTTACCTCCTCTCACATAAGCTAAGTTTCAAATTAACAACTTCTGCAAACTTGCAGAACCATACCTTGTGCTCTCAAACTTCTCAAACTTCTCAAACTCCTCACAGTTGTTGTTGATCACTAACTCGTGACTATGTTCTCTCTGTTTTTTATTTCTTCAACTACCTACATACTTGGACATATAAAGACTGAAACTGAGAGTTCTTGTAGAAGCTAACCGACTCAAACATTAAAGAAAAATTTTGATTCACTCTCACTTGCATAACAGAGCTCAAGAAAGATAAAGATCGACTCATTAAATAAACTTCTGCTAACACTCTTGCTTGATGTGTCTGATAGACTAAATGAATCTGTTTTCCGTGACATACACAGTTTGCGTACGCATGAAGCTCACGACTTGTAATTAATATTTCCAACACTCCCCCTTAATTATAAGTAGGTGAGTTTACAAAACACAAAAATTTACATCAAAAATTTTAATTGACATGAACCATCAAAACATCTGATACTACACCGAATCCTAGACAACTGTGTCGTTTATGAAATACATCTCTTTCCAAATATTTTATGAAAATATATGTGACTTGTTCTTTCGACATCCAAAATTTTAAACAAATTTCTTCATTATTCACTAATTCTTTGATAAAATGATATCATGTATCAATATGCTTGGTTTTCTTGTGAAACACATGATTCTTTGACAACATTCTGGCAGAATTGTTATCACAAAATATTGTAGTTGGTTCATGTTGTTCCTGCAACAAATATTTTAACATTCTTTTCATCCAAACTACTTGACAAGTTGCGCTTGTAGCTACGACATACTAAGCTTTTGTCAAACAATGAGTTGCAATGGGATGCTTCCTTGATGCACATGATACAATACCTATTCCAAAGTGAAATGTGTACCCAGAGGTACTTTTCCTGTCATCTATTGATGCATGAGCGTCGCTCCCACTCAACAACAAGTCATCAACCAGCGAAACAATGCATGAGGGATGGAGCAGGTCCCAAGGAGAGAGGGTGAAACCTTCTCAATTTGTTTTAAATCTCCAATTTAATGTAATTAAGTGATGGGAGGCTCGAGAATCCAAAGATCCATTGTATGGATCAAGGTGCATGTAAATCGCCTTTAATGGTCATAGTAGATCTTAGGGGATCCAACAAGATCTGGATTTGAATGTAAATTAATTGTAATTTAATGTAATTAGGTGAGGAAGGCTCGAGAAGCCCCTCTTTTGTATGAGAATCAATGTATTGAGGATGAATGTTATTATTCTCTCTAGATAGATTATGAGAGTTCTAGAGAGGAGGAGAGGGGAATAACTAAGACTATGTTGCAATCTAGTCTTGTAAACATTGTAAACATTGTAAATGGATTCAAATTTAATAGAAAATCATATTTTCCTGTATATCAATTTCTGTGTTTGTTATTTATGTCAATGTGTGCTTTTTTCTGAATGTTTATTGATTGTCTGTGAGTACATGAATTCTTGAACGTTCCTCTTTGCAGGAATAGACAGAAGTCCATGTCTGTGTGAATTTTTTAGTGTTCTGGGATCCCGAGGCAGTGGAAGGAGTGCACACTAGAGTTATTGAGAATTCTGAGAAGACAGCACAAGGAGTACGCAAGAACTCAGTTTCGGGTTCAGGAGGACCGTGCCAAGTGGGCACACTAGGACGAGTTAAGATTAGAAGGGATAGTGCAAGTTTTCATAGAGAGAGCACAAGCAGTGCACCTGCACTCATAGTAGTGTAAAAGCTGAAGGGAAGGCTTGTGCAAGGAGTTCACGGAGCCAACACTTCGTTAAAGTGTTGGTAAAGTTCAGTAGGAAGAGGACAAAGTGCCAAGAGGGCACTGAAGGAACACTTTAACAGTGTTCATAAGTTCAGGACTGAGAGCGTAGGTGATAGGAAAGAAAAGGAGTTGTTTTAAGGAATAAAGTGTTGAGTCCCTTCAAATTTCAAAGAATCTAAAAAGATCAGGGGGGGGAGTGTTACAGTTAAACGTAGAAAAAGGATGCAACCTTTAAAACCTTGAGAAATTACAAGCTCATGAGAGATAACTCAAGTGTGTTCCAGAGAACTCATTATAAGTTGCAAGCTTAGGAGGGATAGTGATTTTTGGCATAAGAAGAGGCCAAGGAGTCGGATCTGCATATAAGAAAAAGTTCGTAGCATTTGAAAATCCCTGAAAAAATCCCTTTGAGGAAGAAGTGCTACGATAAGGGGGGAAGCTACAACAACCATAGATTAGCCATGAGATTTGATGTGGGTCGTTGGATTAAGCCTTGATCAAAGGAGAAAATTCTCCATAGATCCCCGAGGCCCTTAGATTTCAATATTCGACACTCTGGCTAGTCTTCTCGAGTGTTGGTTAGAGAGAATAATCTTCGAAGTCCCGAAGTGAATTATAGTCATAGATCAAGTAGAGAGAACATGAATCGTAGATCTCACGGTTCGGTGACTCGACACACTTTTCCACTCCGAGAGTTTGGCCATCGTATTTTGTGGAGAAGGAAGCCCCGAATCTCTGAAGTCTAGATTAACTCTCCACCGTCGATCATGGAGGAGCACAGACTGTTGATCTTCGATCCTTTCGGTAATTCGAAGATTCAGTGATATGGGAGTTTGGAGTTGTGTTTTTTGGTGAAGGGAACTCTAAATCCGAGAGTCTTGAATTTAATATCCACCATAGATTCCAGGAAGGGAAATAAAATCCCCGCTAGTCGTTTGATCAAAGGACAATTCAAAGATGACCATGGTGAGTTGATGGAGTGGAAGGGTAAGGTAATACCCACATTTATCAGTGACATCAATTTATGACTGAGTTCAACCAGTAACCACTCCATGGAAACTCTGGTAAAGTTTGGCAAGCGTATGTAGAGCTCCAGAGTCCTGGAGCTCTGAATAACACCTTTAATTGGTCAGCACATCAAGGTAAAAGGGCTAGTTCCTATGGTTTAAAATTGTAGAGTAAAGGGTCTTAGTATAAGCACCCAACACATTTTTTGTTGAGCCTGCAATGGAATTTAAGGGACCTTTTTGCATCAAAGAAGGATCTAATAGGGATCTCAGAGTCGTATTGGGGCTCCAGAGGAAGACACAGAGACCGAGAGGTCACACGTTTTCATTAGGTGGTATCAGAGCGAGATTTTGTCTACAAACAAAAGGAAAATGGGAGGAGAAATAGAGTACCAATGATCTGTAAGAATTGTTTGCAGGTGTGCAAAAGGAAATTAAACAACTAGGTGGGTTGAATAAAACAATCAAATGTGTTCTTGGAGAAGAAAAGATCTTGTGGAGCTCTTAAAGTGAGAAATTGGAGTGCAATAGCCAAAGAGAAAGGAGTGCTTAGGAGGAGCGAGTGCAAGGTATGTGCCTCCACTTAGTAGGGGTGTAAAAGCTCAGAGGAGGTTCCAACAGGTGAACCTAGAGGCTAAGCAAGGAGAGGATTAACAGAGGTTGACTGTAGCTCATAGTGAGCAAGTGAAATCTCACAGAGAAAAGGAGGAAATGACCATTGATGATCATTGTCAAGGCTCAAGAGAAATATACAAGAATATGAACAAAGAGGAGATGGATAAAGAGCTCAAGGATACTAGACAAGATCTCAACATATTGATGTTGCAATGGAGGAGAGTGCAACAAGGAGAGAAAGAGAGCTAGAGGTATGAGTGGCCCATGAAGAAAAAGGTGAAGTGGCCAAAGAAAAAGAAAATGATGAGGATATGGTTGAGAAAAATAGAAAGTCTCAAGGATTCATAAGAGAAAATGGTTCACATATGCAAACCTGAGGATGGATAAATCCTTGATAGTGATGAGAGATTAGTTGAATATCTCATAAAATTCCAGGAGGGAAGAAAGGATAAATCATATTTCCAGAAGGGAAAAGGCAATATGAGACTGTATGAGAGTCTCAGAAACTTAGAGGAGAATTCAGATCAACAAGGAGTGTTGATAAAAGTGGAGGAAGAGGCATGATAGCAACTTCATAAAAATGAAGATTCATGTGGGGTTGCAAGCCACATGAATGAAGATAATAAGAAGTTGAATACTTCAACTCTCAAGGAGAATAAGGAAAAAGAAGATCATAAACATTACAGTATGATTATAGAAGGAATCAACATATCCCTTCCAAGAATCCCAAAAGAGGCCACCTCATGTGTTGCACATGAGGAGGTGATGTAGGAGGAATCCAAAGAAGACGCCATTGGGATTTGTTTTTTTAAAACTAACAATGTATGTGTAAATGTAGGTGCAAAATAAGAAGGACAACTAGAAAATACTTTCAAGGAAAAGGAGAAGGAGAAAACACTAAAATCTTTGCAAGAAATGAAAGAGGAGGATCCCCACACAACTGTGAGCCAAGAGAATGTTCAAGGAGAGATGAATGATCAAATTTATGCATAAATAGAAGACATAAGAGAGTAATTGGTCCATGATGATGGAAAAAAGAAGAAAGATATAGAGGAGGAAGAAGGAGAGACATCTTCCCAAAATTTTAAGGGAAGAAAAGACCATAACTAGGTTCTGGTGGTAGGGGAGATCAAAGTATCTCTTGGAAAGGACCCAGGAGGAAAGGCCAATGAAGATGTTGTTTTAAAGGAGGGTGAAAGATATTCCACGGATCCTATCATTTTGGAAGAAAGGAGGAGGAGAGAAGAAAATAATTCATAGGAAATGCTCATGGATTGCAGCCAAGGAGAAGAACAAAATATAACTACAGAATTGGAATCTACAGCATAAGAGAGAGAAAACAATGTGGATTTTGTTGATCTATGCAAGGAACTTGAATCTCTAGAGCAGAATATAATTAACGAGAGGAGGATCACCCAACAAGTCAAGTTGGATATTGATAAAGAAGAGGAGATGCAATGGAAATAGGAAAACAAAAACAACAACAACAAAAACATAAGAGAAGAGGAGTAGATGAGGAGATCCATACTGAATTTTGGGACCCTAGAGGATCTGAACAATAGCAGTGAAGGAGCCATGAGTACGATCTTTCTGCTCATGATTTTTTCAGTAGAGGATTCTAATGTAGGAGCATCTCTCCCACTCTGGATCAAGTCAGTAGCTAGCCCAACAACACATGAGGGATGGAACAAATATCGAGGAGAAAGGGTGTATCCTTCTCATTTTGTTTTAATCTCTAATTTAATTAACTAAGTGATGGGAGGATCAAGAAGCAAAAGATCCATTGTATGGGTCAAGTTGTAAGTAAATCTCCTTTACTGGTCATAGTAGATCGGAGATCTTAGGAGATCCACCAAGATGTGGATTTGATTGTAAATTAATTGTAATTTAATGTTATTAGGTGAGGGAGGATCGAGAAGCCCCTCTTTTGTATGAGAATAAATTTATTGACGATGATTGTTATTATTCTCTTTGGATAGATTAGGAGAGTTCTCGAGAGGAGGAGAGGAGAATAAGTTAGAATTTGTTGTAGTCCAATATTTTAAACAATGTAAACATTGTAAAGGCATTCAAATTTAATAGAAAATCATATTTTCCTACATAGGAATCTTTGTGTGTGTTATTTATGTGAGTGAGCATTTTTTTTCTGAATGTTTACTAAATGTCTATGAACACATGAATGCTTGAATGTTCCTCTTTGCAGGAATATATAAAATTCCCCGTCTATGTGAATTTTTGAGTTTTCTACACTCTCAAGGTGGTGCAAGTAGTGCACACAAAATTTATTGAGAAATATCAGAATCCAATGGAAGGAGTGCACCATAATTTAGTTTCAAGTTCAGGAGGAGTGTGCCAAGTGGGAACACAAAAACGAGTTAAGATCAGAATGGATAATGCATGTTTGCATAGAGCGAGCGCAAGGAGTGCTCATACACCCATAGTAGTGTGAAATATAAAGGGAAGATGAGTACAAGGAGTGCATGAAGCCAATTGTAACATCCTCAAAATTTAGAAAAATTAATTCTATGTTGAATTTTGAAATAAATTTCCATTTTTGGAAAATTTGGATTTGGAAATTATTTGTCATTTATGGAAAATCCGAATTTGGAATTTGTGATTATGTAATCAATTATTTGATGATAGTTGGGAAAATATTTGACTTTCCCAACCATCCTCTTTTATTGGACACATGCACGAGAAAAACTTTTAATAAAACTAATGTTGGAAGACAAATGGAACAACCAGGTTAAAAATAGTTGATCATGACTCCATGAGTGAGGAATAGGTTTGAGTTACCTCAGGGATGATTTTTACAAGTGGAAGAAGTTTAATTTCACCACTATCAGCCCCTAAAAATCAGGGATTTGTAAAGATGCAAATTTCTTCGAGGGAAAGGAATCAAAGACCTAGGCACAAGATAATATACAACATATGTGGGAGGCAGGATGTTTCTTAGTATGTTGGGGAAGAATTGAGAATTGGTTATTGTTATGAGCACTTGTAGTGTGAGGCAAGGAATATTTTGATATGTTGATAGTGACTATAGTTGAGGAGGATAATTTATGTTCGCCATTATGGACTCATGGTCTAGCTACCGCCTGATTAGGACAAGTGACTATGGTTGTTATGTTCTATGGTTGGGTGGAACATGGTTGTTCCTTTTTTTTTCCAACATCGTCTTATTCAGATATGTATCCCAGCTATGAATTTCATTATTAATGTCATATCTATGGTTGTTATCTGTTAGGAATATATTTGGCTAGTATACACATAAGTGAAATCTATTGTACAAAGACTGTATTGCCCTGTTATATTTTATGGCTTGCTACAGTATAATAATATTGGCAATAATGTCTATCTAATATATATATATATACACACACATTTGGCTATATATATATATATATATATATAGGGATGCATATAAAAATAAATGGCAAACTATGTGTATATTCCTATTGGCCATTAAGAAAATATATTTTGATTTCTATTTGAATCTGTACATAATTAAACACTGCAAAAAAATAAAGAAAATCAAATGGTATTGTTAATATGCTACTATCATGGTGAGAATAGGTGGAAAGAATAAAATTCCAAGTACATTCTTTATTTACATCTATTACTCAGAAATATTGTTGATACAATAGACTTCATACTATCTTGAAAAAGTGACTATTATAGTCAATAGGTCTTTATCCAGACATTAAAGTTGGGGTAGCATAGGACCCAAGAGTTCCACAACATTTATGTTTTCTAAAAAGCAAAACTTTCTATCTAAGTAAACTTAAATGTAAACGGACTACATAAAACTATCCACAAATTATCTCAAGGACTGGTGGAAGAAGATGGAACCCGAATACCTTTTACAGATAGGTGGAGTGCCTCACCAAGTGTATGTAGTGCCTCCCAAAAATGTAACAAACAGATAAATGATATTTAGTAAATTATTAAAGTACTAAAGTACTAAATTTTCAACAAAGTAAAGAATAAAAATTACTTAACTTGGGTTTTGATGTTGAAAGAGGCATCCACACCAACCTGAGAAGCCACCAATCCTATACAGAGGAGGGAAGTGGGTGCATTGTTCACCTGATGGGTTCCATCGCAAGACAAAAGGGACCCATCATTATTGTATATACTTGTGAAAATATTATCAATTGCACAAGAAGAAAACATAAGTAAAATATTTCATTTAAGAACAAAAATTTTGATAACCTGTAGGAATTAAATTGATAAAGTGAAAGGATTAATAAAGTAAAATGGATACCCACATAAACAAGTTTTAATAACCAGAGAATAGTACTTTGGAAAGAGGGATTAAATATATTACAGATGGCCAAATATTGTGCGATAATCATTATAAATAGAATCCCTTTATGATACAGGCAGGAAAGCGAATTTTAAAAAATTCTATAAGAATTATTTCAAAGAGAGTGTACAAGAGAAGACCCATACTCAAACGAATTAATTAAACAAAAGAAAAATGATTCAATACACGGTGAGCTCTAACAAAGGTAAACGATAATACAACATACATAAATTTAACAAGAATATAGAGTGGGATATGACTCTTTGTGAGTCTTTTCTTTTATGCATACGAAATAGTTCAAATCTCTGCGGGCTCAGACACACAACAAAAATTTATCCATGCATGCAAGTAACATGCCCCTTCATTATTGAATCTAGGATTCGTAATGATTAACCAATCGAGGATCTACAATGGATCTTTTTCAAAGGGTCATGGGAGTTTAGAAGCAACCGAGTAACACTTCCCTCCCGATAGAGGAATCATTCGTTCTTTCAATTCAATGCCCATAATCCCTTTTTGAAGAACATCCTTACCCTTCAACAATCGAGAAGTATTCTTATCTCATAAAATTACAGGACACTTATTAATTTATGGAATGTAATTTAAATATGGTTGAGATTAAATTATGGAATCAAAACTTACTCTGCGACGATGAATGACAGAAGCGTAGGTCGAATTATGGATGCAGTACTTGGACCCCGCAAAGTAAAAAAAATAGCTCCAACTGTGGATGCAAGACCCCAACCCTGCAAAGTTGAAGAAAACAATAGAAAGAAACAAGCACCAATAGGTCCAACTGCAGGTGCAAGTCCTCAACCTTGCAAAGTTGAGCCAAACAACAAGCAGCAACAATTGAGGAACCAACAAACAAGAAGCACCCACCGAAAAAGTAAACAATGTATGTATCTTCAACGATGACCAAATTGCATTCCAAGCATAGAAGAAGTATGAAAAATACAATGGCTATGCAACTAGCGGTGGACAACAATATTATCCAAATTCACTGCAACATTGTATGGAAAAATTTGAGGAAAAATCTGTTGTGAGAAGCCTATTTAAGAAAACATTTAAGGCTGTGAGGTTGTTTAAGGGCCTCGTGGTATGCAAACATTTAAGCTGCTAGGCTTGTTTAAGGACCTCATGCTATGTAAACATTTAAGTTGTCAGTCCTATTCGAGTACCTCAAAAAGAGTGTCAATGCTCTAAACCTTTGGTATGTAAACATTTCAATACAAATAGAAATAATAAAAACATTAAAAAACAACGTCGATGCTCAAAACTTTCAGTATCTAAACATTTCAGTAAAAATGTAATAACTTTAAATTTAAATATTCAATTTTTTTGTCCTCGGATTGGGTATTAGTGCAAGCTTAATGAGTGTTCATAGGAAAATTTAATACTCTACCACTTGCATTGTCATTCCCTAGGTGGATGCGTAGCTAGTTACAGTAGCATCTCCTCCACCATGTGTTTAGTGGTGATCAATTGTTTGAAGTGTGAGGTGTTGGTTCAAGGTAAAGGTGATGAGCGTGGTCGTAACATTCAAAGCATTTAGATAGTTATTATGCTAATGTTTTATATATGGTTCGACTGTGCCAGAATGATGACAACGAGGTATGACTAGTAGCTATTTATTATGGTCACTTCCTGGATGCATGATCCTTAGAGATATAGTTGTTGGTTCAAGGTAGGATTATCATCCCCTTGAGTTGCATTGTGAGATTTCATCTCGCAATTCGCAGGGATTCTTCTTGGAAAAGGAGCACCCAACAAGATGGCTTGGCACCACCATCAGGTGATTCTAGGAGGGAGCCACAACTTCAATCAAACTCAGAATGATATCGTGCATGATGATTGACATTCTCAAGAGATGGGGTCATACATGTAGGTGGTTCTGGGGATGAGTTCTCCTAGTGTTGTTGGATTGAATGGGAAGAGGATGGAGCCATCTCCAAAGATGAAAGACTTTATGTGAACATCCATATAAGTCATATGGACATAGCCCCTCCTTGGAAAAATAAAGGTCAGTATGAAAAGGCCAAGACAACCAAGAAAGACCACCATTCTTCAACGACCACGACTCCTCAACCTAGGATGTACATAATGGGGGCAGTTGGACCACAATGTTATCTATTTCTGGCTCTTTGTTCTATAATGAACAAACTCAACTTTTGAGGAGATGGCATCCCAGGTAGCTTCCAACCCAGATATGTGTATTCCTCTGTGGTCAAATCACCTGGATGGTCATCCTGAAGATAAGGATCCTCCCATAGTCTCGTAAATAGTTAATATTTTTTAATTTTGTGAAAATGTAATATAAGATATTATGAATTTCATTGTTTTTTTTGGTTCAAATAATTAAGTGAAACCTAGTCTCAAACTTATATTCATATGAATATCTAAAACTTATATTCATATGAATATCTAAATCATATATTCATAATAGGTTTTGGTATTATTTTCAAAATTAGTTTGTCTAAAGGTTAATAATTGAGTTTTGAATAAATGTATCAAAATTAATTAATTAATTATAGTTTATAAATTGAACAAATAAAAATACTATTAAAAAAAAGTCGAATCAAAATTTAAAGAGAAAATGTGGTGTGATACAGTGTTAGAGGAAAAAAGAAAATCAGGGTATTATAAAGATGTAATCAACCCTAATCTAGAATATCAAAATTATCTATATGTTTTTCCTAGTGTAAAGAAAAAAATAAGCACTATTAAGATAAGAACAAATTCTCACTAACTCCATAGTGAAACAGGGCGTTGGTCAATTCCTAAAACGCCATGGGATGAAAGAGTGTGTCACCTTTGTGACACTAAGAATGTTGAAGATCAAAAACACTTTCTCTTAGAATGTCCAGCCTATACCCATATTATATTTCATTTTCAAAATATTTATCACACTCTCAATCTTCCTAACCTCTTAACTTAACAAAATTATAGTGATCTTGGAAAAATTCTCTTAATGTTTTTCTAGCACATAAACAAAATTCTAAAGAGTCACAAGTAATAGCTTACCCTCTTAAGATCATATAGACCAATTAGTTCTTAGTGAACATTAATCATCATCATTATCATAAATATAAAATGAATTATAAATTAATTAAAAAATTATATTCTATTATATAAATTTATAAAAAATAATATAAAAGAAAAAATATATTAAAATTATAAATATAATAATTGAAATTCACTTTCAGTTTTTCAAATATATAAATGACTTACATAAATTTTGATAAATAATTTAATTATATCTTTATATTTTTATTCATTTCCCATCTTATAATTATATAAATTTGTATGAATTTTTTTTAAGCTTTCAATTATATATAAATGACTTACATAAATTTTGATAAATAATTTAATTATATCTTTATATTTTTATTCATTTCCTATCTTCTCTACTTCACGTCCCCTCACCATTAGCCCCATCACCTCATGGGTCTCTCCCTCCTAATATCCATCCCCACATTAACTCCTACCGTGGACCTGCGCCCTAGACCCCATGTCTCCTTCACCTCGATTAGACCATCCCTATCACAATCTGGCACCCACTTTAGCGCTGGCGCAGCACCAAAGGATACTTCCTGGCGACCAGCACGCTTATGTACGAGCTATTTCACCCGTCACTTACTTCGGGATACTCATTAGAATCGGATGGATGAGGGGCGAAAGCTGCTTATTCGAACGAATCTTGCCAGTGAACAGTTGATCGAGTGCAAATAAATCGGGCTTTGGGAACACTAACAAATTGATTCCCAGGGAGAGGCCGGGAGGCCAAGTGAATGAAGGCTTTGGGACGACCTTACTTCGCTCTATCACCATTCTCCGTAAGATGGCTTACTACCTCTATCAATTGGAGTGATATACCTAGATGCAGCTATAAATGAATCCCAGGATCGGGATCGGGATGGAATCTCTTTCATAGCCTCAACCAACAAAGCCAGTAATAACCAGTGATCATTTGCTGACATAACGATGAATCATATGAAAAACACGATCGCCTGCCAGTTCCAGGGTTTCTGCGTTCAGTCAATCTACGCAGAGTGAATCGGTCCCTAAGGAACCCCCGAAAGGGCTTTCGTCCGATGGGTACACGAAAGTGACGAAGTTGCCCCGACTACTGAACCATGCGTGTCTGTTGAAGTGAATTGGATGAGAGTTCGATTTGTATGAATTCTTTTTAAGCTTTCAATTAGATATAAAATAAGATTTTTTTTTTTAATTTCTAATTATACACAAAATAAAAATTATATTTTTTTCTTTAAAATTTTTATGTGAAAAACATTTAAAAATAAATAAATATATAAATAGGTTTTGATAAATAAATATTTTAAAAATTAATTATAAAAATATATATAGATATTTATATTTAATAAATTCATTAAAAACTTCAAACCATTTATATTTCAATAATATTGGATTAAAATCCCCGGATGGGGTGACACGCGGACAGGCAGGAGACGCGATGTGGCATGCGAAGGTGACGGGGGGAGGCGGGGGGCCTTTATTTACCGTCCTCCCCACACACGCAGAGGTTTATGGTGAGCGTCACCCTCAGTCATCTCCGTAGCATGGAGCTCCTCAGCACGAGCGCCCGCGACTCGATCCGTCAGCGCACTAATCTCTGCAATTTAATGGCGTTAATGAT